>SNQJ01S0053387.1:68185-80684 GCA_010110895.2 Picea sitchensis
GAAGGAAGATTATGCAGGCTTGTGGTTACAAAATTTTAATCTAGGAATGGAAAATGTTCAATTTTTAGGGAAAGAAATGACATTGAGAAGAGAAAAATGTTAGCGGTCAAACTTCAAATTCATTACAACATACTCATTATGAGCTTATCATGTCATTTATGGGAATTGAACTTCGGTGGGGAGGATAATAATCATTCCTCACAATCATCCAAGCTAAACCCAATTGATAATATAAAATAATTCTTAAACTAAAAAGAAAAAACAAAACTAATGATCACAAAAAAATCCCCGTAAAAATAGCCCTATGCAAACCCATCCATCTATCCTCCACCTCGAGGTTGCCAAGAAGGGGGATGCATATCTTACACTCAATATTTGATAGGTTAGCCATTTGTGGGAACTTGTGAAGAAAAGATATGCATGAGTTTAAAAACCTATAGTGAATGTATCACCCCTAATACAACTTACTTCAAATCGTAAGCACAAGCATAAGAAATCATGTTCATGGCCATAAATTTAAAAACAAACTCCAAACATTCCAAGCACGTGTTTGATATTTTCATAGTACTTAGAATTCTACCATGATATTTTCATAGTACTTAGAATTCTACCAAAAACTGTTTAAAACTATACCTTCTTTTCCATGCTCAACTCTAAGTTCTGAAGGCCTTGAATTCATTCATCTTGAACATGTTTAGAAAGGAAATGGCCTCATGGGACTTGGAAAATTCACATCAATGCAATAACGCTCAAAGTGGCGAAAATACCTAAACATGTCTACTCTGATATCTCCTATGAAAAATCAAATACAAAACTTTTTTGATGGAAAAAAAAGTAGAACCTAATTTAATGCTACTTTACTTTGATGCATGTGTAAATGTTGTCAATATAATCATGTTAAAAATGAATTAACATTATTTAACAATATTTGAATGATGAGTTCAATTTCCCAAACTGAAAGTAAAATTGAAGTCTAGAAATAACATGTAATGCTAGAAAATGTACCATGACAAATAGATGTGGAAATAATACATTTCTAATAAAAACATGTTCACCATACTTCTTTGCATATACTTCAAAACCAGTTGCTTCTAGATTTGGGTTGGAGAAGGTGATCTCTACATAGGGATGTGTTAGTGCATTTCTAGTACGTTTGAATAATCGAAAACTCCTATAGATCTGGAATAGAAAGCAACAAGAGGAAGGCATGTCTTCCCATCAAAATAATAAATCTACTTGTCTAGATCTTGAGCAGGGATCTAGAAAAATCTTTGTTATAGTAGAGATCCTAACAATCATAGCAAGAGAAATCCCTATTCTAGTAGAGATCCTAACAATCATAGAAAAAATTTAAGTTCCAAATTTTGTCCCACCAACAACGAGTATGAAAATTATACTAACTTCGATTGGAAACTTGTCTAGGAAACGACACCTTTGGACTGAAATCAATCAAATGTTCTTCTAAAGCTCAATTTAAGTAAGTTTCACTACAATACAATGATAACAAAGTCTTGACCAACTCTAAAATGGCATGACCTAGTTGGTTCTAGAGTTAGCGTTGTTTTGAGTTTCTTGATATGGGTTTTGAATTAGTCATTTCTTGATTCAGGGTGTCATGTCAAAGAAAGGCCAGAATTCAGTAGGTCAGTATTTCAAGTGCCCATACAAGAAGTAGAACCAAATGACTTCATAGGTAACTTGTGGCATGGATTCAGATAATGGAAAATAGGTCAGTATTACAAGTGCCCATACAAGAAGTAAAAATGAACGACTTCACTTGTAACTTGTGGCATGAATTTAAATAATGGAAAATATGTCAATATTTCAAGTGCCCATACAAGAAGTAGAACCAAATGAATTCACAGGGAACTTGTGCCATGAATTTAAATAATGGAAAATATGCAGAGTAAATAATTTTGGATTAAATGGGACGAGGGGAAGGCTAAGAATGATATATGTGGTTATAATGTTTCCAATGCCCATAAAAAATTCTCATGATATTGTAAATATGGAACTCATTGCAAGAATTTTTTCGATGGTAGGCACAAAGAGATGTATTATATTATTCCTATTATCAGTAAGGGTTAGCTTTGTTCTAGTCTCTATTGCTCTCTCTGGTGAGATTTGCACCCGTCCCTCCCTGACTCTAATGTATGGGATTGATCTGTAAATGGAACTGACCATGTGTTGTGCATAGGAAATGGATTTTTCTCTCAGTGCACAATTAATAATTAAATAAACAACTACTCATAGTTATTGTACCTAAACCTTATTTAGTGCACAATTAATAATTAAATAAACAACTACTCGTAGTTATCGTGCCTAAACCTTATTTTCTTCCACAAATAGAGTCCTAGCATTCCTTAAGAAATTAAGAAATAAATTTGTATTGCCCCATATACTGAATTAACTATGGCCCTAAAATGTGTGAAAATCTTAGGTTTATATTTGTTGTAAATTGAAATATATAGAAAAATTCTAGGTTTAATATATGTCTTAACAATATTTTCCCTAATGTGTTAAGACCTCTAGATCTTTTATATGTGGCTAGGGATCTTTGGAGTCATTGATCATTGGTGTATGAACAAACAAAATGGTCAGGCAGTCATTAGAAGGGATTAAACCATTTGAGTTGTAAATTTAATCAAGGATTCGTACTAGAGTTTATGCCCTAAACTCAAGAAAGAAACATTAATATTCTCATTGCACAGAATCCCAAAACCTAAGTTGCAACTATTACAAAATATCTACTATATCGATGGGAGGAGGCACCTGGAAATGGAGACGCCCCCTCGTTACTTTGTTCACAAAGTTCATGCCCATGTTGTGCTTGTTCAAACATACTAGTACCAAGAAAAACAGGAGAAAGATTTGTCCAACCCATGGTAGCCGAGTCTAAAAGAGACGACAAAGCTATGTCCAACCAACTATTTAGATGGTTCACCACTAACCATTGGATTGATATATGAAAACATTTGACACTACACTTGGAAGTAAATCAAGACCACAGAATCCAACTTCAACAAAGGAATTGACTAATATGAATTAAAATATTTTGACAACTGCCAAAAAGTCAAATTGGAACAATGATCAATTCTCATTACTCTAAGATGAGACCTTTCAAATCGATCATGTGGTTTTCTCTATTAAAGAACCAATTGTTAGATGGTGCACCACTAACCAGTGAATTGATATATATGACAGAGCATTTGACATTACACTTGGAAGTAGATCAAGACCCTAGAATCCAACTTCAAAAAAGGAAAGGACTATTGTGAATTAAAATCTTTGATAACTGCCACAAACTCAAATTGGAACAATTATTAATTCTCAATACTCTAAGATGAGAGCTTTGAAATCGATCCTATAGTTTTCTCTATTAAAGATTAAGTTCTTGCAAAGATCTGAATGATTCAATATCTTTGACAATTGCCTCAAACTCGAACAGTAATCCATTTTCAATACTCTTAAATATTGAAGCTTTAAAATTGATCTGGGTAGTTTGTGGAATCAATTGCATTGTAGATCGAATCCTCAACCACTACACCAATGTATATATGAAAGAGTTCTTTTAAACCATTTATTAGATAACCAACTCTTCATACAACCTTTTTATTCCAGAAAGTGGATCATTCTGATTACTAACAAATAAGCAAATTTTGAAGTAACAAAAGATCATTGGAAGAGATTTTAATTGTGGAAAAAACATTATAATTTTATTAATATAAACAAAATTACATTCCATAAATGTTGAATTACATTCCAAAAACCTTATCAAGACTTTGTAATAGCTCTACCTCTAAAAAAGAGTGTATCCTTGATAGCATCAAATGTGCATTAAAAAAAACCAAAATTACATAATCATAAGCTTCTCAAAAGAGATACGAAGAAGATAGATATGTTCCATTTAGGCTTAAAACAAAATCAACAGATCATTCGAGAATTTTGCTATAACATTGTTTCCAATTTAATCAAAGTAAACAAATACTTCAGTGTGGAGAGCATCAACTATGTGGAAAACCAACTATATAAAAGAAGGATGTGCATATTCATAAATATGCCCTACAACATGTTCTTGAATAATCCAATCCCCACGAGCCAATAGGACACACCATCCTTAGGCAATGCATCCACGACTTGGTTCCTTTAGGACACACAATCCTTAGGCAGTGCATCTACAACTTGGTTCCTCTCCTTGTACTCCGTATATACGTGATGAAAATAAATCTTATCAAAATCACCAAACAAATCTAGAATCTCATCTAACACAAGCTGTAAGATGAAATTTATCATGGTGAACTCCTTCAACAATCTAATGATCATAAGTGAGTCTCCAAACACTTGCAATATGTTAGCACCTTTTTCAACAACCAACAAAAGAGTCAACCTCAAGGCCATTAACTCAACAAGATCGTTAGTTCTAGGTACCAGCCTACTTTGAAATTTAAAAAAAAATGACCCGCAAGTGTAAGGACCCCCAGGTGTACGGACCCACCAGCTTCACAATGTTTGGGGTACACTTGTGATGCACCGTGAAAATAGGCTCAAGCACTTGATTTTTCAATCTGATCCTGGACAATTTACCTTCTAGGTTTATCCTTAACTTGTGCTTCAAAGAAAATTAAATGGTGAAACCTTGAGTAGCACAATGAAACAGAGGAATGATTTTCTCAAAAGATATCCAAAAGAGGATAGATATGTTCCATTTAGGCTTACAACAAAATCAACAGATCATTCGAGATTTTGTCTATTACATTCTTTCCAATTTAATTAGAGTAAACAAATATTGCAGTGTGCAGAGCATCAACTCAGTGGAAAACCAACTATATAAAAGAAGGATGTGCATATTCATAAATATGCCCTACAACATGTTCTTGAATAATCCAATCCCCACGAGCCAATAGGACACACCATCCTTAGGCAATGCATCTACGACTTGGTTCCTTTAGGACACACCATCCTTAGGTAGTGCATCTATGACTTGGTTTCTCTCCTTGTACTCCTTGTATACATGGTGAAAAGAAATTTGATCAAAATCACAGAACAAATCTAGAATATCATCTAACATAAGCTGTAAGATGAAATTTCTCATGGTGAACTCCTTCAACTCCTTCAACAATCTAATGATTAGAACTGAGTCTCCAAACACTTGCAATATGTTAACACCTTTTTCAAAAACCAACAAAAGAGTCAACCTCAAGGCCATTAAATCAACAATTAACTCAGCAAGATCGTTAGTTGCAAGCCCCATCATGCTTTGAAATTAAAAAAAGAAAGATCCCCCAAGTGTAAGGACCCACCAGCTTCACACAGTTTGGGGTACACTTGTGATGCACCATCAAAATAGGCCCAAACACTTGATTTCTCAATTTGATCCTGGAAAACTTACCTTCTAGGTTTATCCTTAACCTACGCTTCAAAGAAAATTAAATGGTGAAGCCTTGAGTAGCACAATGGAACGAAGGAATGAGTTTCTCAAAAGAGATCCAAAAGAAGATATAGATGTTCCATTTAGGCTTACAACAGAATCAATAGATCATTCGAGAATTTTTCTATTACATTTTTTCCAATTTAATCAGAGTAAACAAATATTGTAGTGTGTAGATCATCAACTCAATGGAAAACCAACTATATAAAAGAAGGATGTGCATATTCATAAATATGCCCTACAACATGTTCTTGAATAATCCAATCCTCACAAGCCAATATGACACACCATCCTTAGGCAGTGCATCTACGACTTGGTTCCTTTAGGACACACCATCCTTAGGTAGTGCATCTACGACTTGGTTCCTCTCCTTGTACTCCTTGTATACATGGTGAAAATAAAACTGTTCAAAATCACAAAACAAATCTAGAATCTCATCTAACACAAGATGTAAGATGAAAATTCTCATGGCGAACTCCTTCAACTCCTTCAACAATCTAATGATCAGAAGTGAGTCTCCAAACACTTGCAATATGTTAGCACCTTTTTCAACAACCAACAAAAGAGTCAACCTCAAGGCCATTAACTCAACAAGATTGTTAGTTGCAGGCCCAAGCCTGCTTTGAAATTAAAAATAAAAAAGAAGATCCACCAGGTGTAAGGACCCCATGTGTAAGGACCCACCAACTTCATAGAGTCTGGGGTACACTTGTGATGCACCATGAAAATAGGCCCAGACACTTGATTTGTCAATATGATCCTGGACAATTTACCTTCTAGGTTTATCCTTAACATGTGCTTCAAAGCAAATTAAATGGTGAAACCTTGAGTAGCACAATGGAACAGAGGAATGAGTTTCTCCTCAAAATATATTTTTTGTGTTTTCTAGATTCCTCGTGATATGATCACAAAACGTGCTTTAATCACCTTTGTATTGAAGTTTTTGCACCATTTTTTCAATGTTTTTTCAGTAGTGTTTATTAAACCAAATATTCTTTAAAACCCAAACATAATCTCCATCTCTTTACAATCTTGAACAGTTTATGAAACAAGTCATTCCAGATTGTGTCCCTATTTACATATATTAGGTTTCTAGACATAAAGATTAAAAATAAAAAAAAATATTATATATATAATTTTTCAATAATGATTGTTAAACCGAATATTCTTCAAAACCAAGACATAATCTCCACCTCTTTACAATCTTGAATAGTTTATGAACAAGTTAATAATATAGAGTTTTTGAGTATAGATTATAGGGAAAGGAAATCATACAAAAACAAAGTGGGGCGTTGGCAGACTGGAAATCGATTTGATAGATCTCGGCATCATTGTGAGAACCCACGCTCAAATGTCCACCCCATTAACCATGAAATGTCCACCATTTTCTCTAAACAACAAAGTGGGGCGTTGGCAGATTGAAAATCGATTTGATAGATCTCGACATCATGGTGAGAACCGACGCTCAAATGTCCACCCCATTAACCATGAAATGTCCACCCTTTTCTCTACAAAACACTTTGGAGTGACATCTTCTTTGAGCCCTACCAATCCAGTTTACTATAGAAAATTACCACCACATGTCAAAGTTCTTCATTAGTTCCATTAGTTGAAGCTCTATTTGAGACCGCTAATGATCTCAATGAAAAAATACCACCTGTGGAAATTGTTGAGAAATTTGAGAAAACGGTCTATGAGATATAAGGATATTTTCCCCTCCCATTCTTCTTCAGGGAAGAAACAGAACAAAAGAAGAAATGCAGTGACCGTTGTGCTGATAACTTGGCGGAGATGGGCGTGAGAACCAATTTTTAAAGTCGGTGAAGTAGAAAACAGGGGAGGGAAAACATTCATCGTTTTTCATAAACAGATGTCAAATTCTGATATGCTTTGGACAGACGACCCAAATAACGACAACAATGATGATCCACGCAAGTTACAGTCCTCCAAGGCATTCAAGCCACGTCAGAAGTCTAAGGAAGAAACGCGTGGCAAGGTCTCTTGGACACATTCAAGGATCTATCGCTCACATGAGGAATGTCCTCGACCTGCTACCTCCTCCCCCTGTCCCGGTCTTAACCGAATGTACTTCTTCATCAGGCACACACGTGTTAATTCCCCCACAACAAAGTTTCACTCACCTCCTTGTAATAACATCTACTAAATGGTTTAGGTACATTGGTGATTTGGGTAGTTTCAAAATATATTAAAACCCTCTTGACAAAGTTACATGATTGAAGTTTCTTGTATCAAGTACTAAGAATGCATTCAATTGAGGGAGTCTTTGCTTGTCATTTCGATGCATAGGGGTAAAAAACTCTTATGATGATACCTAATGTAAATGAGGGAGGAGGGATGATAGTCATTATCACTTAGTGCTTTTGTCCGGAGTTTATTTCTCCACTTCTCTTAAGAATTAAACTTTATGCCAGCAAATAATGAACATGTGTGTGGACAAAATCCTGAAAATGCCATTCAGAAAATTCATACACTGGAGCATGAGCTTGTTAGATTTCATGGAAAACAAGAGAGGTTAGTTTCTTCTGTGGTTTTCTTATGTTGTCTCTGTATTTGTTTTGGCATTTATTAGTTGGGCTTGGATTTCCTTAGGCATTGTCAATCGGGGGCTTGATTATCCTTGGAAGTGCCTTGCATGAGCCTATATATCCTTCTCATTCACCTCTTCTTGGGTTAACGTAGGTAAGAGGAAAGACCCATTTCAATTTGATATTTGTGGTTGGGGGTGTTGGTGTCATTAGCGATAGTGGGTTTGAAGAGCTTATTCTTGTTATTACTCTATTAATTGTGTTTGGCAAATAGATAGGGGGAAGTCTCAATGGATTTTAATGGCAAACAGTTTGAAGGGAAGCATGTAGTAGGCATGACCAATGTATCTCGAAGGGGAAGACCCCAAGCTCAAAAAAACCCAATTGAGACTGGTCCTCATTAGAAGTAAATCTAACCCAAATGGAGGCCACAAATAGAGACCATAGGAGGTTTTCTGCCTCTATTAAGGAGAAAGTGTAGGGAATTGAAAATTTGGTTAGGGAGAAGAGGGGTACTATCCCAACTAAGACTGTTGATGCCAAGCTCTTAAGTTGGATTTTGAAGATGGCCTTTTCCAAAATTAGAGACACCAAATGCCTGAAGATGATGGAAGTCTATTGGCATAACAAATCCTTTATTGCTTAGTTGGTTGAAAATAGGGGGATTCACAACAAGCAATCCTTAACAAATTGGACTTTATGGAATGGAAATATGAAGCCTTCTTATAAGTAGTGTGGGGGATTGAAGTCTTGGTGGAGGAGCAAAACCCCTAGCAAGCCCAAGCAACAAAACCTTAGGTAGCTACTCAACCAATGTACAACTATGTAAACTCAACTTCGACGGGGGAAGACCAATAGTGCCAATGCTAAGTCTTAGTTATTTTTGTTTGTGCTCAATAGTTATTTTTGTTTGGTCTCGTAAATAGGTCAAACCATCTATAGTTTGAACCTTAGTATGGAAGATATGTACTATTTTTTGTATATTATTAATGAATGAATAACTAATTTACAAAAAGAAAAAAGAAAAAATCCATGGTCGAAGTTCCTATCCATAAGAGGAACTATAACTTTTAACAATTTTTTAGCTAGATTTAGGGAAAAATTACCACTCAAAGAAAGTGAGTTTGTCCACTTACTAAATGACTCTAACATAAATACATATTTAATTTTATAATCATTTTCTTTAAAATTCTAATTATAATTAATGGTAAACTCTCTATCACTTTATAGAGAAAATAACTAATCAATCTAATTTTCTTAGATACCATATTTATTATTAAAGAGAATAATTTACTCTCATTATGATCGACATTCTATAATTCTATAATCAAAATGACTAACCAACTTGATCTTCTTATTTGCCATCTTATTTATTTATTAGAACTTTACTAAATATCGTTCATCTTCTTCAAGTAACACTTCATCAGCCAATGTAACTTCTGTAATCATCTCTGAATTAAGTTAGAGAAGATCAGAAACTTAAAATCTACTTATGATAAAGTAATGGTTTTCATCAAATTTATATCTAGATTTCAATTTGAATATTTTTTTTTAAAAAGAACAATTTAAGTATCCCTTATCACACAGTGCACGAAATAAGGTTTATTTGAAACCAACAAATCAATTGATAGGCTTAAATAACCTCCAATCAACTGAGTTGTGGTTCAGTGATTAATTGGTAGGAGTTTTCCATCATTGGCCCAGGTTCTATTTCCAACTGGAAATCCTCAGAGTAATTTGCTAAATCCCCAATTAACGACCAGAAAATAAAAATTAAAAAAATGTGAATTTGCACTTAAATGTTTACAAAATTTGAGATCCTCACTATGCCAAAATTAGCCAAAATTTGAGGTCCTCACTGTGCCAAAATTAACCAGAGGCTTGTTGAAATAAAAACTTTGAAGCACTTGCAACCAATCTCCTTTGAAAGCACAACAACATATCAACATAATTGATTTATTAGAGAGAAACAAATCAATGACTCCATTTAAAAACCAACTACTCCTACCCTACCCTACCCCCCTCTGGATTTGAACTTGTGACCTCTCAAGACGAAACACATGTTGTTAACCATTGGGCCAACTCTTAACAACTTTTCTAAATATATTACACAATTTATTTCCGGAAAGTTATTGCATTATTATGACTAATTGTGAAAACTTTCATTCTTAAATAGTTTCGAGACCAAAATCCATTAAAGATGTCATCTAAAACCAACCAAATTACATAAGCTAGCCCTAAGGTTGGAATCATACAAACTCACTTTTAGTAAGTCATGGTTAAAGTTTTTTTATTCCAGAATCCTAGAGTTGCAACAAACACCAGACCAATGCCTAATAAAGGTAATCTACCAGCAACAAATATCTCTTAGTAAAGGTCCTCAACCTAATCATGAGTTTAGTTAAGAAGTATGAAACTAGTCCAGACTATGTCTAATTGTAGTCAACTAACCAAAAACAATTTTACCTTGTACTCTAGGATTTATTATTTTACTTGCATAACATTTGTCAGATTCAACAAACAAAAACAAAATTCCCAACTATTTATGAACTGAAATTTAAAACTAGTACAAACTGGGATGAATGTTGGCATGACGACGATGCAGAAGAGCACGCTCACCCGACCCCCAACTCTTGCAGGCTCATGGAATACCACCTGGTCTTGATCTTTGAGATGCACAAGGATTTGGTAGAGCAACTACGCAACCAACGCACACTCAACAAACGCTTAGATGTCTTGTATGACTCCCTGTCAAGCGAGCCTGTAAAAAGTCGATGCCCGACTTGCTGCCAACCATTTGCCTTCAAAGTTTGCCAGGATGGACGCCTGGGTTCGCCTCATGTCTAGTCCCCTTATAGGTTTTTTCTTCGGTCTTAGTGTTAATTTTTTTGTGCATTACAAATGCTGGTTCTCGTTTACTAGTTGGTCGGGGCACTCAGTCTACCGCATGTTCTGGCTTCCACGCTTGTGGTAGAACAGGTGGAAAGTCCCCATGTTTTTGACAAATGTCCTATTTTAGTCTTTGAACAATATTGTCCACGTGTTCTGGTTTCCACTAGTGTGACAGAACAAATGACACGCTCTAGTGTATACTCTTACATGTATAACTTTTGATAGCTAAGATAATACAATATTTTTTATTTTAAAAAAAAAAAATTAGTATATGATGTAAAGTTAATAATGTAAGAAGTTATATAATATTTTTATAATTAAAAGATATTTTATTAAAAAAAAATATTTATAATTAAAGATATTTTGTTAATTAATTTTAATTAGTTGAAATTTGTTAAAAAAATTATTCTAACACTTAATGTGATAACATATAAGAAAATAACATTTCAACCAATTTGATGAAATAAAGTCAAAGATTTAGTAGTTATGTAAAGTTGATACCCTAAGGAGCTACATAACCTCTTTTCTTTATTTAAAAGGAATTTTTATAACTAAAATTAAAAAATTAAGTTGTTTAATTAATTTTAATTGGTTGAAATTAATTAATAAAATTATTGGACATTATTAATGTCATATGTCATGAAATATAAGAAAAAAAATATTTCATTTTAATTTGCATGCAATTCACTACATTATCAGTACTTTAGATTTATCTTTATTTTAGATTTATAAAGTGTTGAGAGAAATCAATCTTTTAGAAATGCAAACTTCTTTCAAAAATGGAGAATTTTGAAAAAGCTTTACACTTCCAAGTTGTTATCTAACTGTTCTATGTCTTGGTTTTTATAGTCAGAATCCAGCTAGCCACATAAATCAACATGAAATCACAATTTTCTACTTTTTAAATTGCATTTTTAAATGCAGAAATGGATTCAGTCGAAAACCCTGGAACACTTAGATTATACAGAATTAACCAGATACAACAATTTCGGGCCATTCGATCAAAATTAAACAAAAAAATGTCCTCAACCCAAAACGTAGAACAGTTAGATTAAGGCAATCAAACTAGGTGTTATTCAATTTTCATTCTCATCAATTGCTTATATATACCAGTGTATACCCATCTTAACTCTGATTCTAAGAAACCCCTAGAGATCAAATCTCCAGATGCAAACCCTCAATTTTCATTTACTTAATAAGAATGACACGTGTCAAATCCATATTGAATTTAGACACAAAATCACACATCAACCTAATACCAATCTATAGAATACACCTGTCACTATAATTTTGTAAAAACTAATACACACTTAATTGAAATCGGCTGAAATTGCTTTAGCATTCATCTTCCTGTTTTTTGCAGGCTTTGATCTTCATGCGGTCTTCTTCTTATATGTCTTCTTCCAGGCTTTGTAGATACAAGAAGGACGGGCAATTAAACGCCATGAAATCGTCGCACATTCTATTAAAAACCTAAACCTGCACAGAAATTTAAACTGTCACACGCCGACCTTAGCTCAGTTGGTAGAGCGGAGGACTGTAGTGGGATACAAAATCCTCATTGGAATCCTTAGGTCGCTGGTTCGAATCCGGCAGGTCGGAATTTTCTTGCAATTTACAATTGAATTTTTTT
>SNQJ01S0053388.1:0-22067 GCA_010110895.2 Picea sitchensis
AGAGATTTTATACCGGAAACCCTCAACCGGGAAAACCTTTCTTATTTTCATTATATCGAATTTCACCATTCTCCATACAATATATACAATGTTTTTAGGTATTCCGTAGATACCAAAACCCTAATCCCTTAATCCGGGATTAATCTACAAATAAGCTAAAAATAGCAAAATCTGCTAAAAATACGCAAAAAATAACAAAAGACGTAGTTATCGTATCTGACGCACCCCCACACACACACATGCAAAGAATATAACACATACCCAACAATGCCCCCTCCACCTTCCAAAGCCTCATGAATCATGTCTTCTGCCCCTTTCTCCATCATTT
This sequence comes from Picea sitchensis, assembly GCA_010110895.2. NCBI lineage: Eukaryota > Viridiplantae > Streptophyta > Pinopsida > Pinales > Pinaceae > Picea > Picea sitchensis. The sequence goes on from SNQJ01S0053388.1 coordinate 329, forward strand.
TGTCTTAGTTTTCTTTGATGATATCCTCATCTATAGCAAAACCTGGACATACCATCTTACTCATGTGGATCAAGTTCTCCATCTACTCTCTCAGCACCAACTTTTCCTGAAACAGTCTAAATGTGCTTTTGGTGCCTCAGAAGTAGAATACTTGGGTTATCTGGTGGGCAAGGATGGTGTTAGGGTGGACTCGAAAAAGATTGAAGCTATGCAAGACTGGCCGCACCCAAAGAATCTCAAAAGTTTGTGTGGATTTTTGGGCCTCACAGGGTATTATCGCAAGTTTGTTAAGAACTACGGAAAGATTGCAGCACCTCTCATTGCTCTCCTAAAAAATAAATCTTTCACTTGGACTCCAGCAATGGCTCAATCTTTTCAAACCTTGAAGATGACCATGTGCACCACTCTGGTTCTTGCCCTTCCTGATTTCACAAAGACCTTTGTGTTGGAATGTGATGCCTCAGGGAAAGGAATCAGCGTTGTCCTTATGCAAGAGGGTCGACCTTTGGCCTTCACCAACAAGAAACTGTCTGAAAGGAATCTGGGCAATCCCATTTATGAAAAGGAAATGTTGGCTATTCTACATGCTATTGAGCTGTGGCATCCTTATCTCTTGGGGCAACGCTTCCAAATTAAGACTGACCATCAAAGCCTCAAGTACTTTCTGGAACAATGCATTTCCTCCCAGGAGCAACAAAAATGGGTGAATAAGCTCTTTGGATATGATTATGAGATCATTTACAAGAAGGGAAAAGACAATGTCGTGGCGGATGCACTGTCTCGAAAATATGAAGACGAATGATCCCTTTTTTCTCTTTCCTTCATTGTACCTGATTGGCTCCAAGATGTGCGCCACAAATGGCTTCAAGATCCCAAAAGTTCGCATCTGATCCAGCAATTACAGACCAAGGCTTCGACCCCCCCAGGGTACTCCTGGCTCCAGGATGAGCTTCGATACAAAGGCCGTTTGTATTTAAGTAAACAATCCAAGCTTAAATCCATGGTACTTTCTGAGCTTCATGCTACACCCACAGCGGGGCACTCAGGGTTCACCAAAACATATGACAGGGTCAAACGCTCTTTTTTCTGGGATGGTATGAAACATGACATCTGTAATTTTGTTGCTGAATGTGAGGTGTGTCAACGCAACAAGGGAGAAACAGTCAAATCTCTGGGCATACTACAACCACTTTCGATTCCCCCTACTATTTGGAAGGATATCTCTATGGACTTTATTACCGGCTTACCCAAATCGGGGAATAAATCAGTGATAATGGTGGTTGTGGATTGCCTTTCCAAGTATGCTCATTTCTGCACTCTTCAACACCCATTTACTGCATCCACGGTGGCTCAAATTTTCATGGACCAGGTCTTCAAGCTTCATGGCATGCCGCACTCTATTGTTTCTGATCGTGACCCAACTTTCACAAGCAAATTTTTGCAAGAACTGTTTAAGCTACAAGGCACCCAATTGCATCTCAGCTCAGCTTATCATCCCCAGACAGATGGTCAAACGGAAGTTGTCAACAAGTGTTTGGAAACATATCTGAGGTTCTTTGCCTCTGAAAAACAACACCAGTGGGCTCAATGGTTACCCCTCGCCAAATGGTGGTACAACACTTCATACCATACAACCATTCACATGACTCCTTTTGAAGTAGTATATGGACTGAAGCCACCTTCAGTTCTCTCCTACTTACCGGGTACCTCGAAGGTCCATGCGGTTAACCAAACACTTACAGTCCGAGAGGATATTCTTTGTACCCTTAAAGAGAACTTGGTTATGGCACAGAATCGCATGAAGCAGCAAGCAGATCAAGGTCACTCTAAACGTCAATTTGTCGAAGTGGATCAGGTGTTTCTGTGACTGCAACCATACAAGAAAACTTCCCTCAAGGCCGAGCATTGTCAGAATCTAGTGCCCAAATTTTATGGTCCTTATACAGTTCTCAAGGCTGTGGGACAAGTCGCATATCAGTTAGCTCTGCCCAGTCAGTCGAAGCTACATCTTGTTTTTCATGTTTCATGCTTAAAGAAGGTGATTGGAACAAGGTGCCAAATTCAAACCAACCTTCCAGAGTTAGCTAAAGAAGGATCCATTTGGCTACAGCCAGAAGCAGTTTTGGACTAGCGTGAGCATCGCCTGCATCAGAGAACCATCAAGAAAGTGTTAGTCCAGTGGAAAGATACGACTCCAACATATGCCACTTGGGAACCAACTACCATTCTGTAGAAGTTTCCACATCTCAAGCCTTGAGGACAAGGTTGTTTTTAAGGGGGCGGACATGTTAAGGTCCTAACCCGCACATAGGTAGATCAATGTATTCAGATGTAATAAAGGTCAATATTAATAAATCCTTTCAATAAAATAGAATAAGGCGGATGTAAGAAGACCTAATAGAAGCTTCCGCTTCTAGAAGGATCTTCCTCTAGTTGCTTCTCTTAATAGACATATTTAGTATAAATAAGGGTCGAGGGTATGAAAACCCTAGCTTGGATATTATTGTAACAGAGCATTGCTCAACTGGAGGTTGCCCCCTCGAAGAGGCCTGTGAACATTGTTTTCTGAATCAAAGTGTTATTTCAATTGTTGCTCTTATATTATTTCTGTGTTATTGTGGAGATTATGCTGGTTATATTATTGTTATTCTGCCATTTCTAGCATTTCATTCCTGTTCTGCGTATTTATTATATCTGGTATCTTCCATTATGTTGGACATGCATTTTGGATACAATTTTCAGGAAAATCCTAAGTATGGAGGATATGCCCAACAACAGAAAAAAGAAGACAAGGGAAGAGCAGAGTGCATAGTAAAGGCACATTCAAGATTGAAGTGTGCAATAAGAGCATACTTAGAGGAGAATAAAGCAGGAAGATAAAGCAGGCGAAAATGAAGGACGTCAATTCAACATGCCAAAATAAGAAAGAATCAAAAAAGCAGGAAGAACAATAGTTGGGAATACAAAAGCAACATGCAGACGTAAAAACATGAAAATCGCACCCGAAGAGCGAGTTAACATGAGTTGCAATGAGTCAAAGTGAGTTGTAATAGGGTTTTGGAGATAAGAAAAGTAGGTTTTTGAGCCCTAGAGTCCATGTATAAATATGTAATGGGTTGGGAAGATAGGGGTTCACAAAGAGAGTGAGAGAATAGACCAAGAAGGTGAGGGAGTCTATGTCTAAGTGTGTAGGGAAAGTTGCAGAGAGAGAGGCTTGCACTATAGAACGACTAGGAAGAAGGGGGACTGATAATATGATGAATCTATTGTAGCGCAATGTACAAGCCTGGAATGATTATAGAAAGAATAATAAAGAATCCAGTTGTTGTGGACATAGCCCAAAGTTGGGTGAACTATGCTAATTACTATGTCTTCTTGTCTTTTTATGTGATTGATCATGAATGTTCTCTTTATGCATGTTGGACTAGATATGTTTACTATATTATCACTACACAATAGTTATGAATGTTACAACAAATGGTTTATGTTTCAATATGCAGTGTAATGGTGCTATATAACTAAATTCACTAATTAATCAAAGAATAATAGACAATGAATACTGTGAACAGAGTAGATGAGTGAGAATGGATAAGAGGATCGCCTCCCATCCCCTCACTATTGCAGAAAATTGGTTCCTACAACCCCAATAGATGTCTCAGGTGAGACTTCACTTGCATGCAGATGATGCTGAAAGGGTCGGTGTTTGAAGGGTTATGTTGGTTAATTAACTTGAACTTAGGGTCTTACAATTGTGCACCAACAAATGGTTTTGTTTCCAGGAACCAAAATCTGTGATTGAGGGAATTTTTGGAGGCCGACTAAGAAAGAGATCTCAAAATGGCTAGAAGGGAAGGGAAGGGATGCGAATTTTCTCGAAAAGAGAAAAGAAACCCTCAGATGAGCGACGAGTAATGGATGCAAAGGTATGTGTACACAAATATGCATGATATTTTCTTTGGAAAATTTCCAATTATTTTGACCGAGTGGTTAGAAATATCAGTAGAGAATACTAGGAGGTACTGAACTGCAGTGCTGAGGAACTGGAATCATGAGTTGGTAGAAGTTGAATTATGTAAGTAATAATACTTCTCACATAGTTGATTTCTAGTTGGATAGTATATTGGGAGGTTATATTACATAATTTGCAGTGGATTGTACCTAATCATACAGTGTTGCAGAGAGGAATTTATTTAAGGGTCAACACAAAAGGTTCATAAAATAATTGCATACTTGGAAAAAGATGTTTTTGTGCGACAAGTGTGTGATGAAAATGGAATCTGATTGCTAAGGGGATTTAGACACATAGGGGAACCAGGGAATGCCACGAGGATAGTTTGAAGGTAGAGAATAATGAAGAAAGAAATGAAGATGGAATGGAGGGATTGAGGATGCAGACAACCAAAGAGGTTGTATAAGAAGAAGAAGACGATTTTGGAGTACTGTGCAGTGGAAGAAGATAAAAGAGGAGGAATACTGGGGTTGAGAAAGGAGTGTTGCACAATGACCATGAGGAAAAAGAACCCTTTTCAATCATCTAGATTATAGAAATACCATACGTAGAAGGGGAGGAAGATAATTCTCAGTTCAGTCCTATAATAGAAGAGTCGGTAAGCCCTACTCAGACTAGATCCTCTGTCAAAAGAAATTATAGTTAGCAAGGGAGGATAGGGTAGCAGTAGTCAGAACAGTGGAAGCAGTGCGACGAGTCAGAGTCAACTAGCATCGTCGAGGGGAGGAACTACACAAAACACCATGGAAGGGGTAGATAACACCCTGAGACTATCTGAGTTCTAGGGAGTTAGGTCAGAGGACCCAGAGAAACAATTGTTCATATGTGAAATGATTTGGGCTGCAAAGAATGTCCATGGTGATGCTACAAATATTTCACAGATGGAAACAACATTTAGAGGTTGTGCATTAGTCTGGTACATGAAACTGCAGAGTACCACACCTATAGGGAAAGCCAAGACGTTAGCAAAAATTAGACAAGCATTGTTGAAAGAATTCAAGAAGCCAAAGTATGAGTCACAATACATTACAGAGTTGAAGGAAATCAAACAGGTGCAGAATGAATCAATTTGGAATTATGATCAACATTTTAGGATCTGATGGGAAAATTGACATTCCATATCCCTGATCAGCAACACCAAGAATGGTTTATGGAAGGACTTTTACCACACATTCTCAGGTCATTGATTCAATAGAAGTTTGCGCCACAACCTAAAGCATTGGAGATCACAATGAAACTGGAATCACCCCTGCAGGAGACAGTGGAGGGATGGCGCAAGTTCAAACACAACTAGCTATCTTGGCCATTCAACTGGCAGAGCTTACAAAAGGGAAGGAGAAGCATAAACAATTCTAGTGTACTAAATGTAGGACTAAAGGCCACCACAAGGACGAATGCCCAACATTTGCGTAGTATTTGGCGACTAGAGCACCGAATCCATTACTAGGAGGGGTATACTATGAGATATGCAAGAAATGGGGATATCATCCGACTGAGTGTCCATTACTACAAAAATACCAAAGTACACTAAAACACTTATTTTGTAACTTTTGCAAGTCAGTCGGGCACGAAGAGAAGGTTTTACGCACATAATTTCGAGTTAATGAGAGAGCACACTTCGTATATGTATAAGATTCGGGAGGACAATGTTCTGATAGAAGTAGGTGGTCCAAAGTATAATAGTCAGAGAGGTTTTAATCCAGGAAACAGAGGAAATTTTGGCAGAGGTCGAGGAAGAGGAAATTTTGTCAGAGGAGGTAGAGGACTAATAATATGTTACAATTGTAATCAAACAGGACACTTAGCTCGTCACTGCGTGAATCTGTGTGCAACTTGCACATACTATAGAGCATTAGACCATGCGACAGACGATTGTCCTCAACTACTTATGAAATGGCAGGCAAGAGGGAATCAAAACCAGAATCCAAATCAAAATGTACAGAAGATATCAACGGAAAAACGCAATGAGGGACCTAGAATAACAATTGTTACGCCTAGAGGAGCTAGAACAAGAGTTGATGCGACCGATGGGGGGAAGTAGGTTGAGCAATGAGTAAGGAAATTAGCAGGATGTATGACGACATTTGAACCTCACCAAGAAAAGGATACATATCATAGGGAAAGAAAAGAGATAATAGGACCATATTGGGTATCATCAACATCATTTGTGCCCCTTGTATGTAATCGTACTATGCCAGAGAAGCCTCTTGGGAAGGTAAGTACTCTAAGATAATTTCTAAGAAGTTGCATGGATTTTATGAAAGATGAAACTGTGTTGTTTTCATTATGTGAATTGAGTGATCATTGCACACAAGAAAGGGAATTTCCTATCGCACAGAGGGTAGTGAATCAGGAACTGTGTAAAAAGAGGACCAATGGAGAATTCATATTAAGTGTGCAGGTTGGGGAATATGATGTGGATAATGTTATTTTAGACTTTGGGTCCGATGTAAATGTGTTACCAAATCAGACATTGGAATTGATGGGGAAACCCAAGTTGATTTGATCTCTTGTTCCGTTAAGTTTGGCAAACCAGCAGAAGATAGTCCTGATTAACGGGAGTACCTGTGAATATAGATGGGGTGCACAGTGTAGCAGACTTTGAGTTCATTGAGATCATGGATGATAGTCAACCATATCCAACACTAATGGGACTTGAATGGGCCTTTGATAATCAAGTGATCATTAATCTAAAAGGATGGAAATGACATTTGAGGTAGGGGACTTAAAAGTTATTGCGTCATTGGATCCAATAGAAGGGAAGAGGTATATAGAGACAACAAGAGGGAACAAAATTGGAAACCTATATAATATGACTACGCGGATGGATGACTATGTGAATCCCACTGCATATGGTACACTAAATTGGAGAAGTATTAGCTCATGTGCATCAGATTTAGAGGAAGGTATGGAACATTGGCAGCAAAGGATGCATGAAGTATCAACTAGACGATGTGCATGCATAACTCAATCATTGCGTTGGATTGAAGCAGAGTTATTTGATCCACCCATGTATGATGGATTGACTGACATAAGCTCATTTTTAAAGGAGTTTGAGTTGTAGGTACCCGAACAACAAAGGTTGTTGGTACTAGAGGTGGTCCTAAAGGGTACTCCAATCAGGTGGTGGGATGCACACAAAGAGGGAATGGAATACTAGTCATAGTGTAGAAGACTAATGCAAGTGATATTTGGTACCGTACTGAAGTATACTGCGTAGAAGTATATAGGGGAAAGTGATCCAGCATGTCATATTGAGAAATGAAGGACCATATGGAGTTCAATACTGAAGAAGGATTGGACACACATGTTTATATATGCACTGGATACAATTTTGAAGAACATGTACTTAGAACTGGAAATGCGCAGAGAAACAACAAATTGGGATGAGCTGGTTCAAAGGTTTAAGGTAACATTTAATTTTGAACACAAATCTCCATTACTAGATGCAACATTGTAGGACGTTATAACCAAGATATTCTCATAAGAAGGGTTGATGGAGGTGGTACTAATGTGCAGTTCACACAGATATTCTATGATTGTCCATGAATTACTAAAGTGTTACAATGTTTTTAAAAAAGAACATGATGAGGAAGATCCAAGGAATGTGAAAATACCTGAAACTGAGGGAGAACGTGCATTAGAAGGGCCAGAACTTGAATTCGTTGCATACACACATCCACTAAAGACGCGAAAAGTAAACATTGGGACGACATAGAACCCAAAGTTTGCACAGATAAGTGATTATTGCAATGATGAAACTGTGGAGAGGATTGTGAATTTACTACGCAAATATCAAGATCTATTCCCAACGACATTCTCAGAGATGAAGGGGGTAGCTGGGGAATTAGGCGAGATGAAGATCCCTTTGAAACCCGATGTTAATCCAGTGCGAAAGAAACTCTATAGGTTAAATCCAAAATATAAAGAGAAAGTGAAGGAAGAAATAGACAAGATGTTAGCAGCAGGGGTGATTAAACCAGTGGTGGAATCAGAATGGATAAGTCCAATGGTAGTGAAAGATAAGAAAACATGAGGAATCAAGATTTACGTAGATTCGAGGAAGCTGAATGATGCATGTCTACATGATCTATTTCCAGCAACGTTCACATATGAGGTACTAGAAAATGTAGGAAGGAAAGAGGCCTATTTTTGCAAAGATGACTTCTCAAGGTACCATCATATAAAGATTGCACATGAAGATAGGTATAAGACTACTTTTGTGAAAGAGTGGGGAAGTTATCAGTACACAATGAAGCCCTTTTGAATAAAGAATTCTTCTGCATTTTTTTCAAGGGTTGTTGTTGAAGACTTTAAAGAATTTATTCATAAGTTCCTTGAAGTGTATTTAGATGATTGGATTGTATTTAGCCTATTGAAATATCACATAGAAGTACTCAATTTGATGTTGGATAGGTGTAGACAATGTTAGATTTCACTGAATTTAAAGAAATGTATTTTCTACGTGCCTTTTGGAATTTTGTTGGGCCATGTGGTATGTAAGTAGGGCTTATTAGTGGATCCTACCAAGATTGTAGTGATTCTAGAATTACCACCACCTATATTAGTAAGACATTTGAGGGCCAGTTTGGGTCATACAGGATATTACATGAAGTTCATTAAAGGGTATGTGTATATTACACCACCTATGGAGAAGTTTTTGAAGAAGGAAGCTAAGTTCCAGTGGAATGAGGATTTTCAGAAGGGTTTAGACACCTTGAAGCAGAAACTGGTGACCACGCTGATGTTGATATTTCCAGATTGGAACAAGGTGTTCCATGTTCATGTAGATGTCTCTTCCATAGCTTTGGGCGCAATACTATCTCAACTAGGGGAAGGAGACATAAATCACCCAATTGCTTTTGCAAGCAAGAAACTGTCAATCACATAAAAAAATTATATTGCCACAAAATGGGAAGGATTGGAAATGGTATATGTGTTGCAGAAGTTTAGATATTATTTATGGGTTTCTCACTTTAAGATTTATACATACCATTCTGCACTAAAATACTTAGTGAACAAGCCAGTGTTGGGGGGGGAGAATATGCAGGTGGTTATTGATGTTTCAGGAATATGATTTTGAGGTTGTTGTGAAACCAGTGAAGTTGAATGCAGAACCAGATCATCTATCGCACATACTATCAAGAGAAAATGAAGGGAATCTAGATGACATATTTCTAGATGCACAACTATTCGCAGTTAAAATAGTGGATGACTACTTCAGAGACATTGTGCAGTTTCTAAGTATATGAATGGCCCCATCAGACATGAAAATTGCACAGAAGAACTAATTAGTAGTTAAATAAACAGACTATCAACTCATTGATGTGTGCTAGTGTATGAAAGGCCTATATTACTCACAGAGGCGCATGAAGGGATTGCAGGAGGACACTACATAGGTAAAGCAACTACATAGAAGATTTTCTGCGCAGGGATCTAGGGGCCCACACTTTATAAAGATGATAAAGAATATTGTCAGGCATGCAATGTATGTCAAAGGGTGGGAAAGTCATCCAAGATGGACGAGATGCCTTTGTACCCACAAGTTACATTGCAAGCATTTGATAAATGGGGAATAAACTTTGTTAGACTAATCAACCCATTAGCAAGAAGATAAGGAGCTAGGTACATAATCATTACGACAAAGTATTTGACCAGATGAGAAGAAGAAACACCAATCATAGACTACAATGCAGAGACTTCTGCACAGTTTCTATTTGAAAATGTAGTCACACGATTTGGATGCCCGCGCATACTACTCAGTGATCAAGGAACACATTTTATGAATAGGACAATTGCAACATTGACTGAGGAATTTCAAATTCATCATCCGAAGAGTACGTCGTATCACCATCAGGCCAACAGAACAATAGAAGCTTTTAATATAGTTATGGAAAAAGCTTTGACAAAGATCTGAAATGTACGAAGAGATGATTGTGACTTAAGGGTTCCTGCAGTTTTATGGGCCTACAGGGCTACAAACAAAAAATTTACAGGACAGACACCTTTTAGGTTGGTCTATGGAAAAAAAGTAGTGATGTCGATGGATTTTACTGTACCTATCCTGCGTGTTGTAGTGATTACTAATCTTTCAGATTCTGGCGTAGTGGAGGAAAGATTGTCATAGTTGCTACAACTTGAAGAAGATCGCTTTGTCGCAGGATTCCATCAGCAGGTTCATAAGGCAAGAGAAAAGGCATGGCATGATAGACATATTAAACAAAAAACATTTCAAGTGGGAGACTTAGTATTAATCTATGACAGTAAGATTATGCAACATATAGGAACGTTTCGAATGCATTGGTTAGGACCATATGTAATTCAACATGTAACAGAGGCAGGTGTTGCGTAGTTGGAAAACTTGAATGGAGAATCCCTTGGAGGAATGGTGAAATATGGAAGTCGGATCAAACTCTATAGAGACAGTGGACTTTCTGCGCATTATTATGAACTGCGCAAAAACACATGTATCATAGTATTTGTACTATAGTAGGGAGGTAAAATACAAAAAAATCAACAAAAAGTAGAAAAATGAAGAAAACCAAATAAAAAGTTGGAAAACAAGAAGAAATACAAAGGTAGATAGGAAGAAGTATCGTGCAAAAAAAGGGAGTGTCGTATAGATAATAGAAACAATGAAAAGGAAATTAAGTTTGTGCAAAATTCAAGCATGGGACAGGATCGATAAAAGGCATTAAAACACATAAATTCTAGTTAAAAATCAGTTAATGACGAAACGTCTTGAAGACGCGTAGTCATATATAAATAGAAGGTGTCGTCGAGGATCGAAACACACTGACAGATCAAAGGAAAAATACGGTGATTTGGTATCAATGCTAAAGCAAGGAAATTATTGATGGCAAACTATGACTGGATTCGACACTTACATTGGGTGTGAAAGTAATTATACAGTTGTCAAAGGGTTATAAAAGATCATAAGGGACTGACATGGAAGGTTATTTGGAATTTCTAAGAGCTATGAGCATACATAGCATACAAAGCCGAACCATAGCCAAACCATAATCGACACAGAGAAAGTAAAGAAATCAGTTGTAGAGAACAATGGCACCACCAAAAGTTGGGGCACCAACATCCACAACACACAAGTAAACAAAAAGACCACCAGTTGCACCAGTGTTCATGGAAACACCTGGAACTTCGACATCATAGTCAAGTTTTCATAGGGACTATGTACCACCACGAAAAAACACCACATCACAAGTTAAAGTACCTACGGACTGAAAATCCCCACTGGTCACACCAAAAATACCACTTGGTGTAATTGTTGAAGGGGACATGCTAGGAAAGATTGTTGCCTTAAAGTTTGTAGACCACAAAATAAAAGATGAACAAAATTTTCTCGAGCTGGCACGGGAGAAATATTTGTGTGCCAAAAGCATACCAAGGACATGGGAAATCCTACTTGAACCATAGACTTGGGCAACAAGACTTGAGAGATCAGGAATATTGAGTCTACTAGAGATCCCACATTTTGGTCGAAGCCTCAAAATAAATGCATGTGTCAAATTGTTACTAAGTTGTGTCCACGGAGGAACTTTGTGGCTAGATCCAAAGATATTGATTGATACCCAACTAATTGTGCCGATCACAAGCTTTCCAAAAGTAGGAGAGGATCTGACAACACTATTCACAAATAAGGCCGGTGAGAAAGAACTGTTAGAAACCATGAAGGATAAGTTCCACACCTTCATAGGAAAGAGGGGGTTGGATTTTGCAAACATAAGCGATGACGTTGTGTGATTTGTGACACAGGTGTTGGCCTGCAAATTGTTTAGGAAATGTCGCAAGGACAAAGTGCTGACTACAGTAATCGTAGTTGCGGAAAAGTGCACAGAGGGGTCCAAATGAATTGGGCCACATTTTTAGTAAATATATTTTTGATAGACTGCATAGAATCCCAGGAGAAAGGCACGAAGTTTCATTATGCCTGGCTTCTCATTCTGATCGCACTAGTTGGATGCGAGGAGCATGGGGATTACCAATGTTTAAGAAAATCCAACATAGGTAATGCAGCTGCGTGGTATGCAAACCTATGGCATACAGAAAACAAAATGAGACAAATAGATAACAACATCACTTTCTATGTCTACTTTGACACAATCAGGCACATAATAGAGAACACATCGTGCATCATCGCCTAGACTATAGAGACTTACTAAGATATTGCACAATTTAAATCAAAGATGAACCACATGTCCATTCAAGCCAAAAGAGACCCTGCGTGCCAGTGGCTGATAACCAGCTACAAATTGACAGTGGATGATGTATGCATGATTTCCAATGATTGGGAAGATGAGTGGAAAATTCTAAGGGAACAAACATATCACCTGGACGAAGGAGAAGAACAAGACAATTACGAGGAAGCACTAGACGAGGGACATGGACATGGGAAACACAATGGCATGGGGACTACGCAGAAGACATGACCATCAACAAAAGAAGCATAGAAAAAAGTCCCAAGAACAAGGGTCAAACAGAAAGATAAGGGAAAGTGTTCAGTCGTAGTTGCACACAAAAATATGAAATCACACAAAGCATCACCTGTCTATAATATGACAGATGATGACATGGAAATAATCGGCTACCAAGTACGAGGTGCCGTAGAGGAGGCCATTGAAGAAGCAACGAGGAAAAAAGTAGAACAACAACAAAAGGTGCAGGACTAGTTGATAACAATACAACAACTATTGGATACCATGAAGATAGCACCAGAGAAAGGCTTGGGTGAAGGACCATCCACGAGTCAAGTTGAGGAAGCAGAGACTACCAATCCATTCCTGTCCAAGTTAGCAGTCGGGCAGAGAGTGTTAGAGATTGAGACAGATGTAGTCGAATTCCTAACGCCAAAACTGCAAGAGAAGATGAAAGTAATAGGTCACCTGGACGTACTTGTTTCAAGGATGCCTACAAAAATACTACAGAGCTTGCAGATCGGTATTATGAAGGAGATAAGGATTCACACAGAAGTAGCATGTAAAGAATTGATCAAGGTGACATATGAGAAGGCCCAAATGCAACAAAAGTATACAAATGCTCTACAGGAAAAGAGAGAAGTTGAAGAAAAAGTTGAAAGAGCACTAAAGAAGAAGAATGAATCCGAGGAAAAGGTTGAGAAACCGTTAAAATAGAAGGACGAGGTCGGGAAAATGGCACAATGGATATAAACAACTATCCAAAAGTTGTATAAGGAGATCCCTGAAGTACCATTAGTAGTAGAGGCCGCAATGGAATAACAAGTCTCAAGAATTGGCGAAGTCATCAAAGGATTCTACAAAAGGATTGAGGACTTGCAATTGTGCACCGCGTCAGGAACACCACCAGAGGAAAGGGTAGGAAGAGAGAGAACATTGATGACCACAATAGAAAATATCAAGAAGATGGAAGAGGAATGCACAAAGATCTATGAGGAAAGTGTGTAGATATGGAAAAAATTGATGGAGGATCCAGAAATGAAGGTCGTGGAAGCCATATTTAAGGATGTGCACGAAAAAGGCATAGAAGGATTTGGAGAGCATAATCACTCTCCCACCCGTTGAACGAATGACGACCATTTTGGCACAAAAATAGTCATATAATGAAATAAAAAAGATAAGGGACCAACAGAAGATTCTGCAGCAGTGATTAGGACTATTGCAAGACGAAGCATTAAGGATGATAGTGTAATTGGCAGTTACAAAGGGAAAAGTGAAGCTAGCAGTGCATGAAACTAAAGAGAAACTCATGAACCTGACTGTTCAATGCGAAGAGGAAATTTTGGGAACAGAGGAAAAAGTAACAAAGGAAGTTGCAACATTAAAGGACACCTCCCAAAATTTCATAGAGTCACGGAGGAGCACAATGCAATAGGCCTGAGTGGCTCGGGACGAGCCACAGGTGAGTGTTGGGGGCTTGCTGGAGAGGCATTTTGGATAGAGTGTTCAGAAAAATCCTAAGAATAGAGGATATGCACAACAACAAAAGAAAGAAGACAAGGAAGGAGTGGAGTGCACAGTAAAGGCACATCCAGGATTGAAGTGCACAGTAAGAGCATACTTAGAAGAGAATAAAGCATGAGAATAAAGTGAGAAGATAAAGTGAGCTAAAAGGAAGGACAATAGTTTGGCATGCCAAAAGAAGAAAGACACAAAAAATAAGGAAGAACAACAGTCCGGAATACAAAAGCGGCGTGCAAACATAAAAGAAATAAAAACACGCCCGAACAACGAGTCAACATGATTTGCAACGAGTCAGAATGAGTTGTAATAGGGTTTTGTGGATAAGCAAAGTAGGGTTTTAATCCCTAGAGTCCATGTATAAATATGTAATGGGTTGGGAAGATAGGGGTTCACGAAGAGAGTGAGAGAATAGACCAAGAAGGTGAGGGAGTCTATGTCTGAGTGAGTAGGGAAAGTTTTAGAGAGAGAGGCTTGCACTCCAAAGCAACTAGGCAGAAGGGGGATTGATAATATGATGAATCTATTGTAGCATAGTGCGCAAGCCTGGAATGATTATAGAAAGCATAATAAAGAATCCAATCATTGTGGGCGTAGCCTAAAGTTGGGTGAACCATGTTAATTATTGTATCTGCTTGTCTTTTTATGTGATTGATCATGAATCTTGTTTTTATGCATGTTGGACTATATCTGTTTACTATTTGATCATTGTGCAGTAGTTATGAATGTTACGACAAATGGTTTATGTTGCAATATACCGTATAATGGTGTTATATAACTAAATTCACTAATTAATCAAAGAATAACAGGCAATGAATAATGTGCACATAGTAGATGAGTAAGAATAGATAAGACTATCGCCTCCCATCCCCTCACTACTACAGAAAATTTGTTCTTGCAACCCTAATAAATGCCTCGAGTGAGACTTCACTTGCATGCAAGTGATGCCGAAAGGGATTATTTTTGAAGGGTTTTGTTGGTTAATTAACTTGAACCTAGGGTCTTACAATTGCCTGCCAATAGGTTATATGTGTATTAGACAAATGTTGCAGCCACATTATTTAGCATGAAAATAAATATGAAAGGGCTATCAGAGAAATTTTTTTGAAGTATGTCCAGAGATTGAAACTAGCATTATAAGACTAAACTTTTCTTCAAAAATGATTTTATAATATACTGCAAGTGTACAATCACACAAAACAACCTAACAACAAACAAACTTTAAAATACATAAAAAATTACTAGATGAGATCAAATTCAAATTCTTTGTAGGATTATTCCTATTGCACTTCATTTGTCATAGAGTTTTGGTCCATGTTCAACATTTCCACGTCGTCTTGCTATCAATGAATGGATTCATCCTCCTTATCCTTATCTAACCCAATAAACGGTGTGGCCATTGAGTGAGCAGTGGAGTTGATTCTAACCAAACCATCAATTGTTTGTTTGAGGTCTACACATTCACCCTACAATCCCTCATTTTCTTTCTTTTGGTGATAGAGGGTTTCCATCAAAAAGTGACTTCAGTATCGCTATTAGCTTCTTAGGATTGCATTCTATCTAAGAGTGATGAAAATGAGGTTTTGTTACCAACAATTTAAGCCTCATTCCTTCTTAAAATTCTCTAAATTTCCACGGTCTCACACAAAGGGAATTGTACAACATGCCCATGATCCATTAAAGGCTCCCAACATAAATCCAATGACAACCCTATTTTATCACTAGCCACACATAGTCCACAGTTTTTAAAATCATTATCTACTGTCCCAACAAGGCCAATAATAAAGGGATGACAACTTATCTTTAGTTGAGGATGGCACCACCAATGCTTAGCTAAAACATATGCAACCCCATGGAATTGAATTGCACTAACAACTGGACCACAGAAGTGGCAGAAACCATGGCCATGATGATAGTCATAAGAGCCACAACAACCACCAACTCAATGAGATCCACAAAATCCAATGAAGTCCCCAGAGCTATCTAGATGGCAGTGCCAATACTAATACGAAAGAAAAGTAGCCCACAAACTTGAATTAAGTAGACTAGGGAGCCACAAAGGTCACAAAATCCATATCCACAATGAGAGCCACAAAATATGCACAAACCATTGTCACCATAAGAGTCACAAAATCCATTAAATCCCCTCAATCCAATGAAACTAATCTGAACTGGAGCACACCACCAATCCGGGGTCATTTCGATTCCACCATTTCCACTGAAATATGAGATAAAAATTCAAAGAGCCAACCAAACCCGAGATTCAGGATCCCATAGGGACGATTTAGAGGGAAAAATAGCCAATGTTCAACCTCGATTCACATCTAGATGCAACAAAATCATAAGCCACAAACCCACATAAGCAACAATTCCTCATGCTTCAAGGCCATAATCCCATGTGCACCGAAGATCATGAGCCAAGGTGGTTGAATAGATTGCACTCGCAGGTTGTGTGTGAGAGGATTACGCTATGTATGCAACATGGTTGTCCACTTTGATATACATCCATCCCAATTGAAATTATGTGCCAAGTGTTTAACATGTTATGGTTCATTATAACTCTTGATGACATCAAATTAGAATATAGGAAAATAAACCTTCCCATTTTTAACCTAAGTTTACCATTGTTGATGTTTGAACAACCTAGGGAAGACATTTTCCTAGATTAGTAATTAAATAATATATATAATAAATAAATGATAATAATAAAATAGTTATTGATTATCCAAGGGATGCATCCCTTCATGGATGACCACCAGATATTCTTTATATATGGAACACTCATCATTGTAATAATCAGTTAATATCTATCATATATACATGGTATGAGAGCAGGAATGGGCTTGAATCCCTCACTCGAGGGCCCACCAAAATGAGAGAGATATTAGTTAGACCTATCTTATTGTCTACAAGTGTTTTGGAGACTGTCACTTACACACAATCTTGATGAATTATATCTCTTTGGTAAATTGACTCCAGGTTTTTATTTAAATCAACAACATTCAGCCTGCATCTGTATGATGTTGGCCATAAGTATTGGTGTTGTGGTGGCCCTCGTGGATCCCCTGAAGCTCGACCCTGGGTGAACACGACTACCAACCTTTCAAACACGCGGTTGCACCATATAAACAAGTCATGTCCAGTTGACCAAGGGATGCTCACAACAGACTATTCGACAAGATGGAATTTAAAGATGAGATCTACGGACCAGATTCTCTGGAATTTGATCTCCAGGGAAGAGGACCTTATACAGAATTGTCTGACGGCGAATTGTAACATGGATGGGACCTCATGATAGATGGGAAAACTTTCGCTCTTCTTTCTCCGAACTGGATTGTGGATATGTGTTGCAACAACGTTAAATCAACGACATCCAAGCAATCCAACTATGAGAAATTATGCGGCAGACCACTTGGACTTAGGTTTAGCTTTTTTCAAATATAACAAAGAAGATATGCATCTCTATGATCAAATGCTAGAGGCAAACCAATTTACATTTACTAGTGTTCTAATTGCATGTGCTAGCCTGGAAGTTCTTGAATGGGGGAAGAGAGTCCATGGTCATATTGTTACCATGACCATAGTTTAAGTTATTTTCATAGTCTTGTGCGAAATTACCATAATTTAAGTTATTTTATTCTTATACACTTATTATTGGTTCATAGCTTAAGTAGCGTTGGCCCCTGTCAAGATAAGAATAGGGCAGTTGCCCGGTAGGCGGCTATGGCTACATGCCTTAGAAAGTAGTGCACAATGTTCTAGCAACAGTTTGAATCACATATTGAATGGATCATTACTGACCCATTGCTAGATCGAGACTCCGCAGGGGCATACGTGAGAATGCCTGGTGTAGCATTGACTTATTATTTCCCAGCCTATGGACACTGCACTTCTGATTTTCTCTGGTGTATAATTAGGAGGAAGCGGGTAGGTCGATTGTCGATGCACTCTTTGTACGGGCGGAACCAGAGAACGTGCTATCAGGAGTGATCTTACTAAGAAAAATGATAGTTTACGTCTTCTGCTACTCATTTAATATCTTGCGACAACATGGGATCCAAATCAACCCGTTACATAACATCCCGTTAGCGGATCCAGCCGTTAGCTTTGAACCAACAAATTTCTTTGTAGCATTTTCTCCCGTCCCTACTTTTTGCACATTCCTATGCTTTCTTGCGCTAGAACCAGCTTCTCTTCACTCAGATCCAAATCTAGATCCTTTCGTTTGAGAGCTCAAAGCATCTCTTCCAGATTGATAGAAAGATCTCATAATTGTACCGGACCCATTGAAACAACACCTGCATTAGAAGTAAATGAACTAGTCACACCAGTAACAATAGAAGCACCCGCGGAGGTAGAGGCAAAGGCAAAGGAGCAAGCAGCCATTGATTTCATTGACCCAGTGTTATAAGCAGGTTCACCCGACATGGATCGAGATGGCGAAACTAAAGCAGAAGATCCTCTAGTGAAAAAGGCCAGCGACTTTATCATCAGTAGAGGTTGCATTTGATCGAGCAGAAGAAGAGGCATCTCATTGAAGCTACCCAATTCCAGCTGCTATAAAGGCATTATCTCTTCGCTCAGGTCCAGATTCACCAGCAACAAAAAAGCACGCAGCTATAGGGGCAACGTTTCTTCACTTTGATTCTAAGTCTCCAACTTTAGACCCTCCATTTATTGTAGAGTTTCTTTCTTCTTTAGTCCCACCACCGGAAACAGAGGCAATTGATTGGTTAAAAACAGGAGCAAAGCCGCTTTACCAAATTCAGAGTGGAAGGAGCCAAGCTCGCATCCTTTCCAGAGCTCCTTTGTAGAAGCATTCGTAGCAAAGGCATAACATATGATCATCCATATTGAACACTAACATCCTCATCCATTTACCACCTGGGTTAACCCATCTCGGAGGCTTAAGCACCTTGACGCATACCATTTACTGAGAGACCATTTAATGAAAAATTTATTTTTATGAAATAAGTTCATGCATTATTAACTAGAATATACGAAATATTTATATGCTCTATATCCAATTTGACAACATATAGTATAACCATAACTTTGTCCAATTTAACATTAAAGATAATAGTGGAAAAATATTATGAAAGTACTAACCAATTATATATCTTTCAACTGAATATAAAGCATTGTTACCTCTTTTTGTTCAATAAGTTTATAACCACTTCAAGTTTAGATTGCAACTATACTTAATATTTCTTCAAGTAAAAATTCAACGTATTAAAAAACATCTTGGCATGAATCCTCCACTCACAGCTCAAAGAACATGCAACATAGTATGATTATAAGCTCAAACAATATGTAACACAATGAGCAACCCTTCTTACAACAACTTGAAACAAAAAAAAAAACTGTAATAACAAAGAACAATGATTATATTTCTTTATTTAAAAAAATTAAAAGATGGACCCCTAAATCATTAAAGCAAGGAGACCAATTTTATTATCCAAAGTGTCTTTATATTTTCCTATTGAAATCATCCACATTCTTACTATTTAAAGAGGAAAGCACTTATCCATCCATTGGTTCAAGATTGTCAAACCTGTACATACATCCCTGCAAAAACATATTTTAAACAAGTTTTTGCATTATTAACTAGAATTTACAAAATATTTATATCCCCTATATCCAAATATTATCAAAGTATTAACCAATTAAATATTTTTCAAGCGAATATAAAGCATTGCTACCTCTTTTTGTTCACTCTGTTTATAACCAAATTTCTTCAAGTGTAGATTGCAACTATACTTCATATTTCTTCAAGTCAAAAATTCAGAATACTGAAAAACATCTTGGCGTGAATCCTCCATTCAACATAACAAACACGATTACATACACATTAAAAATTACTTTGCAATATAACCACAACTCACTTCAAAGGACACAAAAAACTAACTTTCGAACTCTCAAAGGTCAAGAAGTCTTCTTGATTTTGTATCTCTCCATAAGCCATATACTACATTCCAATCAACATTAGATAATTCAAGCCCATTCAAAGATATTCTCATTAGTGCATCTAGTGTATCCAACCCTAGCCTTGATTTTCGAATGTCCTTGATGATGTTTTGTTTAGAAAATCCTCTTTCACAATCCACTGTACTTGCAATAATAGTGAGTACAACTTGCCATAATTTCATCATATGAGGATAAGGTTTGTGCTATAGTTTTGCATTACGAAAGACCTTCCATGCTTCTTTCATTAAAAAACCCTCACAGGCCAGATTTAATGAATCAACAAAAGGGTGCAACTCTCATTTACAAGCTTTAACATCAAACAAAGGGACAAGTCCAATATCCTCTGATATGGTATGTTGCAAATGTTGAAAGAGTTTAAAAAGCCAAGGCTCTCAATTTTTCTCATGACTATGGCGCTCTTGTGGGTAATAACAAGGACTGAACAATTTTGCTACATTGAAAAGATGAAGATCTGAGAATCTTTCATTCAAAGAGTCTATGAGAGACTCAATATAATCTTCTGTGAGTTGTTGGCATCTCTCTTGTGTTCCTTCAATACAAGGTTTCATGGTTCATTTTCTTATATCACTATAATCAATGTCCATAGTTGGTATAGAAATGTATTACAATTCATGTCTATCTATAACTACCCCTTCATCTTTAATTTCAATATATCCATATTGAGAATCACTTAAAAGTTTTGAAAGATACGTTGTTCCTTCTGCAAATGTTTCTTTTCTCAAAAACCATCTAGACAATGTACTTATAGTTACTTCAAGAGCCAAGCCAATAGTTGTAATATGTACATTTTCTTTTTGAAAAGTCTTGTTTAGCTTGTTCAATTCACCCAACACATCAACCAACATATGAAAACAAAATTGAATGGAGTAAATTCGTGTCTTATCATACCATGATGAAGTTCTTTTTTTCATTTTTCCATAGTTAAAATCGTTGGCATAAACTTCACAAGCCTTATAATAACTTCTTCCCTCGATAACCATCTCACTGAGTGTATCTGTAGAACATCGAGAACATTGATTTTCATAATTTTGAGAAAATCATTAAGTTCATTACTTCTCTTTGGTGAATTTTGAACCCATGAATACACTTTGTTTCCAATTTTTTCAACATATAATAACTTAGGTATTTTCTTAGAAGCATCTGCTGCAGATAAAGACTCATGATGAGCTACACAATGAACTGTAATAAGGTTTGGAGTGTTTTTTTTCAAAAATGAAACAAAGCCATTTTCATGTCCAATCATTACTGAAGCTCCATCTATAGAAGCAGCTATCAATTTTTTATACTGAAGCCTCTAACATTTATTAATTCACTAACACTGTCATATATTGTTTTTCCTTTTCCATCTATTACATTCTTGAGTTTCATAAACTGTGAAATAGGTGGCCCAAGACCCTTTGAATCTAAATAAGTTGCATAAACAACGAGGTGTTGCTCTAAGCTGCGATCAATGCTTTCATCAACCATTAATGAAAAGAAAGGACTTTCCAACATATTTTTTGTCTGAATCTGCTCAAGATGTCTTGATATGCAATATATAAAATCATTTGCAGATTTACGATTCGTGTATGAAGAGTAATCTTGAGACTTTGGCATATATGTTGTTTTTGCATCCATGAGAAATTTGCAAAGTTTTTTTTACTTTTATAAAGATAAATCTTCTTGGCACACAAAATATGATATTTTCATTGTGGTAATCACTCTTTCCTTATTTTCATCTTCCATCTGCCTAATATGATCTGGAATTGGCTTCATCTTTCTTTCTAATTCATTAATCCATCTTCCCTTA
>SNQJ01S0053388.1:32349-44114 GCA_010110895.2 Picea sitchensis
TAACACATATGTACAATTTGTTTCATACATCAGGTTTATAAAGGGCTCGGCCTTGGGGACATTACACCAAAGGCACTAGCAACCTTGTTATTCTTCATTTAATCAGGCTTGTGTTATTATTTGATGCAACAATTGACTAACATAGTGCATGCATATGTGGTGGGTCTTTTACAGAGAGAATAATGAATATGCAACAATCAAAGAGAGAAAAGTATTTTATTAGAAGGAAATGGGGGCCAAGATGTTGATGATGGACTATTGGGTAATATTAGAAATCCAGCGTACTCAGGTGATCTAGTTCATCCTTTACTAAAAAACATACAAGTAAAGTATCGACAATTTTCACTTTTTTAAAAAGACATTAACAAAAATAAAACAAGATTGAAAAAACATCAAAATCCATGAAGCAAATGCATACCCTAGAAACCTAAACATATTCAATTCTTGTAAATCCCATAAATACACCATAAAACTCTTGGCGAAATTGACGTAGCAACCTAAGAAACCAATGAAGCTTTGACAAATCAAGATAACCAAAATAAGGAAACAAGAGACCATTTAGAAATAAAGAATTTGAACAACAATAAGACCAAAATGTATATAGGGTGCATGTGCAAAACAATCACAAATGTTCAAATGTTGTCAGGTGAAAGATTGGCTTGGAAATGTGATCATGAGGACACACATCAAACAATTGAATTTTCAATATCTCGAGAATTATTATTTTTTCAAACTATGGACCAATAAATCATGATCGTAAATAATATTAAACACTAGAGCCCCTATCCTCACAACGATCTCATCAGAGTTGGCTAGAGCTCTGTAAATAGAAATAAATGAGTCCCACTCACAACCACTACTGCCACCCCTGCAAAGAAGAAAGACCTACCACATAAGAGAGAACCGCCAACCCTACCACCCCTACAGGAGAAGAATAGATAACAGGAAAAAGATTATTCGGGGAGAGGTATGTGATATCGTTGGTTTTTTATTCTTAGAGTCCTGCTATCCAAATTTTACATTAATGATGATATGGAGTTGGAACTTGGGCGTATTGAAGACATTGTCCCATAAAGGGGATTAGGAAAAAAAAATATTTTATATTTTTTTCAATGTGTCCATTTGCAATATAATAATATATTCGATATTTTAGTGTTTTTCTAAAACTTTGGAAATTTTATTTTCAAGTCGAATAAGCTCTCAAATATCCTTGGCATAGAAGTATGCCGAGACTGGAGGCTAGAA
The DNA here is from genome assembly GCA_010110895.2 of Picea sitchensis. Taxonomy (NCBI): domain Eukaryota; kingdom Viridiplantae; phylum Streptophyta; class Pinopsida; order Pinales; family Pinaceae; genus Picea; species Picea sitchensis. Next base: position 33,595 of record SNQJ01S0053388.1, read on the forward strand.
GCTACATTGAACATTATGGACCCAATGATGTATGTCTTGGGAAAACTATGTATATGTAAGACTCAAAAACTCCTTTTATTTTCAATTTTCAAGATCGTATGATTGAGATTTTTAGTTTTCAATATAGTATAGTTGAATTTGTTAGTGATAATTATTAGTATTTTAATTATAATGATTAGTTAATTGTAAAGTGACAGTGGTTGTTTAATTATATATATTTGATGGTGCTTGTTTAATTCTATATATTTTAAAATATATAGTTGATTCATTAGAAAGTAAATCTACTTTTTCAACTTGAGTGATAAATTGTATAAAAATAATAATCTTTTCAAATATATTTTATCACTATCAGCTTTCGTTCATATTAATTATATCTTCCTTACTCAAAACTAACATATTTTGCATTGTTCAAAGGTGGTGGAAATCGTAGGGTTTATCAGAGTTGAAGTTTACTTGGGACTCCCATGGTCGCGCCAATGCTTAACGCTCTGAGTCAACAGAGGATTACTTTAACCTGAATTAGTCGGACTACTTTCACGGTTCACCTGTCAATTTACACTTGTGTTGCGTGCCTTATCAAGTTGGGTGGCACAAGTTTGCAAATCTTTAACTCACGGTGGAAAGTAGTTACCGATAAATTGATGGGGTTTAACTTATGATAGATGGTAGACGGTAGACCTATATGGTGTTCGAATAGTGAAGTAAAATGTAATCAATCTCAACAAATGCATCGCCTCTCCAATTCTCGAATCAAGGACACACTTTTAATTTTTTTTTTAAATTGAACAACAGTAAATTGAAAATTTGGTGATAAGCACAAAATCTAGTGAATCTATTATACAACCATGTTACATCTGGAGGTTGGATTGACCGTCACTAAGATAAGTAAGAGTTGGACAGGACTATTGATGATAGACAAGGAAAATAAAGGATAGCAACTACAAGGTTTGGAATAAGAGAGACCCTCCTTAAATCTGAGATCTATTAATAGCTCACGGTTCACCATAACCATTATCCATTCTAAATAATAGAATAGGTAGGCGACAGGCCTTATGGTATGGCCTTCAGGCATTGAAAGGGCTAATCCGTTCATAGAGGATTCCTTGATGTCCCATTGATAACATGAAGCTTTCTCTCTTGTTGCTCCGTTGATTGACCAGGAAATCAATATTTCTTCGGCAGTAGCAGGGTAAGGGTGTGAAACCATATGAAAAAAGTAGGCCGATAGGAGGGAATTGCCCATGGGTGGGATTAAATAGGGGTTGTATTTTCCTCCTCGAGATTGAATACGCCCTAGATGGAATCCGATTTCATACCCTGATATAAGTTTATAACCATTGTACCCCTTGTGAAAAATACTCAGGTAAGAGGTTCACTCAGAAAGGTAGGTCAATTATTTTCTTTTTCACTTTAGAAGTAAGGCGGTGGAGCTATCCTCTTGTTATTGGTTATTTCATTCCCAACTAATACAATATGCATCGTTCAAGAGTCGGACCTACCAGCCTAAAAGCTAGCGAGCTATTCTATTATTCATCTCAGAGAATTTGATCTAGAATTCCTTCCCATAACTACCACTCCTAATATTAAAAAGATCCAAGAAAAGAATTGCAAGATGGTACCGAGAGAAATATTTCCAAAACCCAAAGAAAACTTCATTGCAACTAGAGAAATATTGGATGGATATAACATATGACAATGTGAGGCTTACCAGTCGAGCGAAGAGTGTAATATCTGCCACATTCCCTGAGCACCAAATTCCAATAGCGCTTCACCCTCCCATAGAGACCGAGTATATTTGATGAGCTGATGGGATGAAGGATAGGTTCATCGCTCCACAGTCCACTTATTTCTTCCCCGAGCACCAATAGTGCTTCACCCTCCCACAGAGACCAGGTATATTTGATGAGCTGATGGGCTGAAGGGTAGGCTCGCCGCTCCACAGTCCACTTCTTTCTTTCCTGAGCACCAAATTCCAATAGCGCTCCGCTCTCCCACAAAGACCGGGTATATTTGATGAGATGATGGGCTGAAGGGTAGGCTCGCCGCTCCATAGTCCGCTTCTTTCTTCCCCGAGCACCAATAGTGCTTCACCCTCCCATAGAGACCGGGTATATTTGATGAGCTAATGGGATGAAGGGTAGGCTCGCCGCTCCATAGTCCACTTCTTTCTTCCCCGAGCACCAAATTCCAATAGTGCTCCACCCTCCCATAGAGAGCAGGTATATTTGATGAGATGATGGGCTGAAGGGTAGGCTCGCCGCTCCACAGTCCACTTCTTTCTTCCCTGAGCACCAAATTCCAATAGCCCTCCACCCTCCCAGAGAGGCCGGGGTCCGGGTATATTTGATGAGTTGATGGGCTGAAGGGTAGGCTAGCCGCTCCACAGCCCAGATATGAGTAGGTTGCAAAGCCTGTAACAAATAACATCATAACTATTAACAATTAAGTTTTATCAATACATTGGAGGCTGGAGCTGTGCTAGTAGCTACCATCGGGATTCATCCCTCGGAAATTTTTTATTAGTTAATGTGTATTGTGGTGACACGGGAGCAGGGATTAATTTATTGCATTTAATTATATACAACTACTTTCACCAACTTCCTTGCAAATACGTATAAGTTATAACCCAACTTCCACATCCTGACCAGGCCCTACTACCTAGCCCTATGTTATATTGTATACCCATTAGAGTTTTTGACGGGTTCTAGAGGCAGTCACACGTCAAATTGACAGGTAGATAATTTGAATGCCAGTCAATGATGAAGTTTGATTTTTTAAACCACGTGTCAAATATGGGTTGAGGGACAAAAGATGGGTTGTAGCCTGTTGAATTCCAGGCCTTCCAGCGACGATAATAATAATAGGTACTCAACATGTACTTTACCGTATCTAATAGACTCGACTCATTAGTCTTATTATTATATATGTAATAACGATTCATAATGATCCATATAAGACACTCGACCTTTAGGTCATTTATGCGCTAGACCTTTGAAAGCCCTCTATCTATAATCTTAAGAGGGAGAAGGTAGAATTATTACGGATTGGTCCCAGGAATCACCGTACCTTTCCCACTCGAGAGAAGAGTTGAAGAAATCTCAAGGGGTGGTTTGGGGAAATACAGGGTTTTATCGAAGGTAAGTTAGTTTTGTTTGCTTGAGAAGAATAAATATGGCATTGGAAGTCACAAGAGTCCCGCCTACCTCCTCAATTAAAAAAGAACCTAGTAGCATCCCTTTTCAATTCCCACATCGTAACTCCTCCCATGCTTATTTGGGCCCTCTTCCCCATCGAATAAGCTTTCCCGCCTCACATTTCATGAATTATATACCGTCTCATATAAGTAAGCTTTCCTACCTTAATTAAGTGAGATATTAGCCCATGTTATTATACTAGTTAATCAGAAAGTCAACTAGCTTATTAAAGAGTCCACCCCATGTATTAGGTATTAGGCCTGCCTGACGTAGTTAGACGTTCTACCTTAAGAAATGATTCCACCATATGGCATAGGGAGGACTATACATTCAGGAATTAGAGATCCCACTCGAGAAATGTGAGATTAGTATCACCTCAACCCACAAAATAATAGAGATATCCTGCTCGCTATACATGGGGTAGGAAGGAGACTCGACCTCCAAACTAAACACGTCTATCCATCGTATTTGTTCTAAATATCTTAGCCTTGAATCAGATAGAGAGGTTAGATTGGGCTACAACACCATCATTCTTTTAACCATCTCATTCATTCTCAACTCAAAGAAGTCAGTGTATTTTTTTGAGTCCCTCCCTCGGTTCTTCGAGTGAAACGTAGGGAGAAGGCAGCACGCCTCTAGTTTGGTTTCTAATTTTAGTTTTGTTCAATCCGCATTTTCAGGTCTTATTACTTCCGCTAGCTCAATCATAAAAGCCTTATTTTTCGCTCTTAAGGTTGTTGCTATCTTTTATGCTCCGAATTCTCATTTTGCCAAGTCTTGCTTGCTTTTACGAATCCTGGTTCAATCGATTCTGGTTCTGCTCATCGTTATGGTGGGAAGACGACCCCTTACGTAGAAGGAGGATATGCCCAAGAGGGAACGACAGATCAAGATTCTAACGACAATCGACTGAAAGAGTGCAACGGATCAAGAGGTGCTCCAGATAAAACAACAGTAGCTTTGGTACCTGCTTATCGACAGGCTCTCTCTAAATCTTACTGGTCTACTCTTTCCCGATAACTGGAAAAAGTCATACATTCAAAATTGAGACAACTTGAAATTATCTCGCTTCTAATTTGATTAGGTGCCCGGTTCAATGATGGAATGGTTATCACTGAAAAAATTGACAACCATGCCGGATTTAGAAAGTTTCATTTATAAAGGGCACCGACTCCCACTTTCTTTTACTCCATTGACTTTCCTGACATCTCTCAGCTACTTCCCTGTCTCTAGGTAGATGATCACTCGAACTCAAGGCTTGGATATCCTATTTATATCTCTTATACGTTGCACCCCTGTCACCTCCTACATGTATGGTCATTTCTAGCTTACTCTACCGCCAACTTATGGCATTGATATGGCTTAACAACAAATTCATTTTAGTTTCAAAAGCTTGCTTTTATAGTTGTCGACAAAGAATTGACTGCCTCCGATAATACACGAACCTTTTTATTGACTTCTTTCTATAATCTCAGCAAACCGATTGGAATGCGAAGTCTTTGAGACGGGGACTATGATTGCAACTCGGCTAGCCCCTCTTCTTCCTTTTCCAATTTCTTCTGGATAGAAGCCATGTTTCTGGATGTTGCCACATATGTTGTGGCGGTTTGCCGATACCGCTTTAATTCATACTTGAAATTATAAACCACATAATTATTATTCCCCTGATCATGTCGGAAATATGCTAGGGAAGAGAAGGTGATCGGATAAAGAAAAGGTACGTATCTATTGTAACACCCTGTTTCCCCCAGTCTATAAAAATAACTATATTGGCCAAGAACTATGGCAAACTCAAAGATGTGAATGTTGGATTTGACAGACCTTTGTATAAAAGGTCGATGAATGTAAATTATATCATGAATATGTGACCCCTGATTGCTGGGAGGGGGGTGTGCTGAAAGAGACCATGATGGCTGACGAGAGGTGGTGGAAGGGGTTGGGAATGGTTGCGTTAACTTCCACCGAACCAAAACCGTACTGGTTTGTATGTGTTCAAAAACCAAAGCTCACTCTCTAACCCCGGAATGAATTACCCACAAGGATGGTAGGTGGGGATTCTCCTCAAGAGTAAATGAGGGGATGGGGGAAAACCGCTCATCCGTAGAAGCTCTCAGACCTGACCACGGACAGGGAAATTTGTGCCACACGCAACCTCTCAGGAGAAAGGAAAGGACAGAAGTGTGGAAACGGGGGAGGGGCGGTAGGAGGAGGAGCATGCATGACAGGAATCGTGGAAGGAGAACCAGAGGAACTCCGAAAATACAGAGATTCATGAACAGAGGAGAAGGGGAGTAGCCTTCGTCCCTGACTTCCGTTGAGATGGAAGCAGGAGATTGAGTCTCAAAGCATCGTGGTCTAGCTCGGGGGTGGCTAATGGTAAATCCAGTTGGAATCAATGAGCCTATGGTTGGGTGGAAACGAGCACCCCTCTTAGCATTCGCATCACGTCCAAAATTTCTGATAAGTGTTATGTCTTGCATTTGGAATTGAATGTCACGATCGCATGCTCATTTTTATATGCTCATAAATAGTTTCTGTATAGAAGTGTTTTCCTTGTGTTTTGATTAGAAATAATGGATGCATGCTTATACTGATATAACTACAAATCGGTTAATGTATAGAATGTATGAGTTCAGGATCTGAGTCCGTTTCCCTGAGGATTGACCCATCTAACTTGACTCATACTATGCCCCGGTTCGTCCTCCCAAAGGCACATTTTTTGGGAAAGTACCCTCGTCTTCCAGAGTCGGAGTGAGTCCCTTGAAAAGACTACCATTGTAGTAAATCCGTGAGTTTACCTTGCCCCTGTCGCGAAGTAAATGGGCTTCGGAGTTTTGGCTCTCGGGAAACCCAAGTGCGAGACCCCGCGTCCTCGCACATCACGAAATCCCAACATGTGAAACCCCGAAAATAGATTAGTGTAAATGGGCTTCGAAGTTTCGGCTTCCGGGAAACCCAGGTGTGAGACCCCGCATCATCGTACATCATGAAATCCCGACATGTGAAACCCCGAAAAGATCTTAGTGTAAATGGGCTTCGAAGTTTCGGCTTCCAGGAAACCCAGGTACGAGACCCCTCATCTTCACACATCGCGAAATCCCGACATGTGAAACCCCGAAAAGAGCTTAGTTTAAATGGGCTTAGGAGTTTTGGCTTCCGGGAAACCCAGGTGTGAGACCCCTCATCTTCGCACATCGCAAAATCCTGACATGTGAAACCCCGAAAAGAGCTTAGTGTAAATGGGCTTCGAAGTTTCAGCTCCCTGGAAACCTAGGTGCGAGACCCCTCATCTTCGCACATCGTGAAATCCTTCCCTATGAAACCCCAAAAAGAGCTTAGTATAAATGGGATTCGGAGTTTCGGCTCCCAGGAAACCCAGGTGCGAGACCCCTCGTCTTCGCACATCGCGAAATCCTGACATGTGAAACCCCGAAAAGAGCTTAGTGTAAATGGGCTTCAGAGTTTGAGCTCCCAGGAAACCCAGGTGCAAGACCTCTCGTCTTTGTACATCGCGAAAACTCGGTATGTGAAATCCCGAAGTGATGTAGTGTGAATCGATTTCGGCGTTTCGGCACCCGGGAAACCCAAGGGTATGAACCCCTCATCTTCGCAAGTTACGAAATCCGGGTACGCGAAGACTCGGTATGTGAAACTCCGAGTTGACTTAGTGTGAATAGGATTTTGGGTTTCAGGGTTTGAAGAGTCGAAAGACTCTACTTTCAGGCATCGCTGAGTCGTGAAATGCGAAAGGTGCCCCTTGGCTTAGCCCGGGGTCATAACCGATGATCACCTGGAGGTGAAGCCTGCACTTGGTATTTGAGTTTTACACCACGGATTTTCAATGAAAGAACCAGTGGATTGATTTAGTGAAGGTCCCGATTGGAAGACCTAGCCTATGCTAGGATCTTGTAGGAATTCGGGGACTCTGTCCCTCGATAAAGAAAGAGAAAGAAAAAGGCGAAAAATCTATTATGCTGTAGTGGGTGTGTGACAAATTGGTATCAGAGTATGGTTACAACACTTGGCCTACTTGGGCTCATGAACGGGTTACGCAAAAACTCCATTCGAAGTATTCTTAAAGGGAGTAACCCTCTATCTTAACCCCCTTAATCACAAGTCAAAGTTAAGAATGAAAACTCCTATTGTGTGTATGCATGTGAAAAATATGAACTATGTGTCGGTTATGAATGAAAATAAATATTGACTAACAACAAGCGTTTTTCTTTTGCACACAAGTGGACGATCAACTGCGGGAAACTACATATGCATAGAATGGTGACTCACCACGAAGTGGGAGATGGCTCCCACAATAGAGATGAATATTCTGACGAAAGGAGGGCGGTAGGAACCCCTCCATATCTAGCTGAGACTGTGAGGAGCCTCATGGTTGAACTACAGAGCTGCAAGGCCGACAACGAGAGGATGATAAAAGAGCAAGAAAAGAAAACGAAAATTAATGTAGTCTTATTGCAGAGTTTATCCGACATAAAAAAACAATTGCAGCATGAACCTGACACCAGTCCTGCGGACCGACGACAGATAAAGAAAAGTCGAAGTCCACCTGAGATACAGAAACATGGTATTTTAAGTGGCCACACTGGGAAGAACACCTCAAGGAAGCTCCACCCCAGAGATAAGGGACAAGCGTCAGACGATTCCTCTGGAAAGGAAGCTGGCAACTCAGAGGGATCTTCTAGCAGCAGAACTAGTTCTTATTCCCGAAGAAAGCGAAAGAAGCAAGATCATTCCAAAAATCATAATCTAGAAGAATTCAAGAAGGCCAAACCACCCTCTTTTGATGGTGAAATAAAGAAGGGAGAGGAAGCGGAGGCCTGGCTGCTTGGACTAAAGAAGTATCTAAGGGTCCATGACTTCTCGAAAAATTTGAAGGCCCGAGTAGCCACTTTCAACCTGAATGGGAAGGCTTCCATTTGTTGGGAAGACCTTAAGAACGTAAAAGGGATTCATGAAGAAGACCTATCTTGGGAACGGTTTGAGAAATAATTCAGGAAGAAGTATCTGTCGGAAAAGTATTTCGACGAAAAGACTAAAGAATTCTATGAACTCAAGCTGGGGCAACGCACCATAGAGGAATATGTCAACAGATTCCTCAAATTTCTAAGGTGCGTACCCTATATAAAGGAAGAAAAGGAAAAGGTGCAACGATTCATCAGTGGACTACCTAAGGACTATCAGAACAGGATTGAGTTTGACGAGCCAAAGACCCTAGAAGACACTATCCGAAAGGCAAGATATTGTTATGAACAACTTGGGCATCGGACAAAACCTCGTGAAGGCTGGAAGCAGAAGAGTAATTCGGGATTCCAGAAAAAGGGGTTTAAATCCCCAAGATTTAAAAACTATAAAAGGGACTCCAGGATGAGCTTCCCAACCCGAAGTGTACACCAGCAAAATTTCCCCTCCCAGAGTGGGAATAAACCTTTTGGATCTACCCCAGGAATGATTGATAACCTAAAGAAAGAACCCTTGAAATGTTGGGGTTGTGGAGAAGAACATCTACTGAGGGACTGCCCGCACCGACAACAGAATAGTCGGAGAATTTACAACGTTTAAGAATCTACCACCGTCAATGATGTGGCCAGGAGCATGCCACAAATTTATGCAGCCTTGGATAATAAACAAGCTGACCACCAAGCTTCAGTGGTGGATATGGAAGGTATGATCACCAACCATCTAGTGTCTATTCTAATTGGCCCTGGTTCAAATTTGAGTTATATGGCTCCTAAGGTTGTTGATAAGTGTAAATTATAGCCACATAAACACGCCAAGCCATGGTTGGTACAGTTAGCCACCGGAACCAAAAGAAAAGTAATGGAAGTCATACCATCTTGCCGATTCACTATAGGTGAATTCCCCACCCAAGAAACCCTTAACATATTACCCCTAGGATCATATGATCTGTTGATTGGTATGGACTGGCTAGCCACATACAAAGCTAGACTGGACTGTTACCATAAAACCTTAGAATGTGTAAGTGAAGAAGGAAAAAGGATAACCCTTCAAGGGATCCAAAAACCTGTCTCGGTGAGACGAATATCAACCCTTCAAATGAGAAAGTATTGCAGAAAGGGATGTCCACTATATGCGATACAGGTGTTGAAATCAATTGAAAATGACAAACCAAGCCTCGAAGACCGCCCCACACTGAGAGAATATAGAGATGTATTTCTGGAAGAGGTACCGGTTTTACCTCCGAGAAGGGACATTGACTTCTCGATAGAACTTGCACCGTGAGTGGTGCCAGTGTCTAGGACACCCTACAGGATGAGCACACCTGAGCTAGTTGACCTTAAATTACAACTAAAAGAAATGATGGACAAAGGCTATATCTGGCCCAGCATGTCTCCATGGGGAGCACCAGTCCTATTTGTGAAAAAGAAAGACGCTACCCTCCAACTATGCATAGATTATAGACAACTCAATAAGGTAACCATAAAGAACAAGTACCCCTTACCCAAGATCGATGACATGTTCGATCAATTAGGAGGTGCTTCCATCTTCTCAAAGATTGACTTGACATCTGGATACCATCAAGTCCAAATCAAGGGTGAGGCCATCCACAAAACTGCCTTCAAGACGAGATATGGTCACTATGAGTTTTTGGTAGTACCATTTGGATTGACCAATGCCCCTGCCACTTTTATGTACTTGATGAACAATGTTCTCAGTAAATTCCTAGACAAATTCGTACTGGTTTTTATTGACGATATATTAATTTACTCCAAGAATAGAGAGGAACATGAGAAACATCTTAGATTTGTGCTTCAAGTGCTAAGAGAACATCAACTCTATGCCAAATTTAGTAAGTGTGACTTTTTCCAGAAGAAAATACATTACTTAGGCCATGTCATATCTGAAGAGGGAGTAGCAGTAGATCCTGACAAGATTAGGTCTATCATGGAATGGCCTACCCCAAAGGACGTTTCGGATATCAGATCCTTTATGGGCTTAGCAGGATACTATAGGAGATTTATAAAAGGATTCTCCAAGATTGGTTGTTCAATCACTTCCCTCCAGAAGAAGGGAGCTAAATTTACATGGACACAAGAATGTGAAGAAAGATTTCAATCCCTGAAACACCTTCTGACCCATGCACCCATGCTGAAGATCGTTGATCCCAAAAACGACTTCCTCGTGTGCACAAATTCCTGTAATGAAGGGATAGGAGGAGTCCTTATGCAAGGAGGAAGTGTAGTCTTCTATGAATCCCGAAAATTGAATGAGCACGGCGTCAACTATGTGACCCATGATCTAGAGCTGGCCGCCATAGTGCACGCCTTAAAAATGTGGAGACATTACCTCCTG
>SNQJ01S0053388.1:53299-63614 GCA_010110895.2 Picea sitchensis
AGTTAACTTTGGCATCACACACTATGGGGAATTGGCCCTAGTGTTTCTGACGCAACACCCCCACCTCAGCAGGGTCTGCTTGACCTCCCGGTCTTTGGATCTTCAAATCCCCGAGCCGAAATGGCTCCTTGGTCCCTACTAGAACCTTCGACACTTATAAACCACAGGTCCTTTCCTAAGCTCCATCTGCGCGAACATGCACTCAGACACGAGCCTCCACTCCTCGTGACCATCGACGTGACCACAAACTTAACCCAAAAGGTGCATCGATTTCGCGATGTCGGGACTCTGTAAAGTGACTTTGCTCCTTTTTCCCGATACCCGAAATGACAAAATTTCCTCTCCACAGATCAACGGTCCCAGTTATCCTATGATCTGATGGTCCAGATCGCGTTGGGATTTCGCGTATTGGGGATTTGTGAAGTGGCCCTCTCCCATTCTTCTGAAATCTGAAATCATGATGAACGCTTTGTCAGATCGACGGTCCTGATTCCCCGTGATCCAATGCTCCAGGTTCTTCCTTCTCCTATTAGGATTTCGCGACTCGTGATTCCCAAAAACAGCTTCCTCCACACTCCTGACTCCCGAAATGTCGATATTTCGGAGCGCCCAATCGACGACTCACACTCCTCGGGATCTAATGGTTGTTATCTCTCCTGTGCTTGCAAGTGTTGAAATACACTCGGTCTTATCCCCTCCGCTGATCTACTAGATCCAACGGTCCATGAAAAATCGATGTTTCTCCCTCCGAGAATTCCAACCGTCCATTCAGGTTCTCAAAGACTCCTGGCCAAATAACTTGGCGTATTTCCTCATGAGCTTGGTTTCTTGCTACAACTCAAGGGTTCTAAGGGATTCTTGCATGCAGTCCTTGTGGCCTTCATGATAATCTCTGATTATCCAAACACTCCAACTCTGCACACTCCTTGCGACAGAAGTTCTTCAACCACTTCCTTGGGTTGGAAAAGTCTAAGACTTCCACCTGGCCTGCACACACCTTGCACTGCTCTGTGCTATATTTTCACTTATGTTGGTATAAGAACAACTGTATCTCTCCTGATATTTTCTGAGGTAAAACTCAGAATCTTGTCAACACACTCCTTGCGGACTTTCACTGCACTCCTTGTAGGAATTCTCGGGACAAGAAGAAATTGAAAATCATACTCTCCCTCTCACGTACTTCATATATTCAACATGAAATCATACACATAAGGCATTGAAACAAATTCATAACAGAGCATGTAAGTAAGTTGTAAACTACCATTCAATAGATGCAAACAGTAACCATAACAACACCATGATCTTGAATCAAAGCATTCTTATATTAATTCAAGTGATTATGTACATGGTTCTATAGCAACAACTATCTGCTCAAACAACTTCGACAATCGCTGCTCTTCTATGTTCTCCTATGCTTTCTTGCTCTACAACTTCTATTGCTCTTACAATGAGAAATCACAATACAATACATCTACAAGGGACCTTTCTTGAGTTTTACCTCCTACAACTCTAAGCTATCTTATCAAGATTAAAGTCTACAACTACTTTACATTTATTATATTAAATTCCTCCAACCGACAGATGAGAGCAACGCTCAAGATCTGCATTACAATCCCCAAAACATTTAAGAACAATTACATCCTCCCAGCTATTACATTAATGTTTCATCTTTCAAATTTCAAACGTCTTCACAATGCGCATTGGTGCGTATCCATCTGTCCTCTGCCTGCATCATAGTCCTCTGGCTGAAAAAATCATGGACTCCTGTCCATGAGCTCCTGCACTGTCTGTCCATGTTTCTGGATATCTGTTTCGCTTTCCCAACTGACATCCTCAATTGGGTGTCCCTTCCACTTTACCAAATATTCAAAATATGTCTTCCTCCAGGTATTCTTACCAACTCTCTGATCAATGATCTTTTCCATCTATGGCTTTTCAGCTATAGGCATCTGCTTGACCCATTGAACTTCATTTTGATACTCTTCTCCTCTTTCTTCATCTGCTCTTTAAGGGTATAGATCTTCTACGTTAAATATGGGTGATATGCCCACATCATCTGGCAATTCTATCTCATAAGCATTTGCCTCAAATTTCCGCAATATTTTACACGGCCCTATCTTTTTCATCTTCAGCTTGTTATATGTTCCCCTTGGGAACCTTTCTTTTCTTAGATGTGCTAAGACCAAATCTCTCACTTCGAATTGAAGCTCTCTTCTATGTTGATCTTCTTTGTGCTTGTATGCTTGGTTGGAACTCTACAACCACTCTTTGATCTTACTGTGGAGCTCCTGCATCTCTGCTGCAAAATCTTTCACTCCAACACTTTTGAACTCATTCTTCTCTAAGTCTCTCAACTTAGATACTCCTTTTGGCTGCATTCCATACATTATCTAGAATGGGCTTTGTCCTGTGGTCTGATTAGGTGAGTCGTTATATGCAAATTCCTCTTGCAGCATAATCTGATCCCAATGACTATGGTGTTCAACTACTAAACTCCTCAATAAGTCCCCCAAACTTCGATTAACTACCTCAGTCTGTCCATCCATTTGAGGGTGATATGTTGAGCTAAAAGATAGATTAATTTGTCCCCAACTTCTTCCATAGTGTCCTCCAGAAATGACCAACAAATTTGGTATCTCTATCCGAAACAATACTCTTGGGTAAGCCATGAAGTCGAACAACTTCTTTGAAAAATATATTTGCAATGTGTGTTGCATTACTGGTTTTTGACATGGAATGAAATGTTCCATTTGTTTGAATTTTTCGACTACCACGAATATGGAATCACAACCTCTCTGTGTCCTTGGCAGTCTTAACACAAAATCCATGCATATCACGTCCCACGACCTCTTTGGTATTGGCAATGGTTGATACAACCCTGTATTTTGTCTTTTCCCCTTTGTGTGATGGAAAATTCTACATCTGTTCACAAACTTCTTGACATCTGTCCTCATTCCTGGCCAATAATACAAATTGTTCAGTTGCGCATATGTTTTATCATGGCCGAAATGTCCAACCAATCCTCCACTATGTTTTTCTTTCAAAAGGTTTTCTCTCATAGAACTCTTTGGGATACATAGCTGATTTCCTTTAAATAATAGTCCATCCTGAATTAAATATTCAATCCATTGGCTTCTATCTTTCAGAACAAGATTCTCACATGCTTCATAAGCGTCTTTGAAATATGAATCATATCGGTACATGTCCTTAAGGCTATCAAAACCTAAAGTCTTCACACGAAACTCCTGTAGAATCAAACATTTCCTACTCAATGAATCAACAACCTTGTTAACATTTCCAGAAATGTGCTTTATAACAAAAGTAAAGTTATGCATAAATTCAATCCATTTTGCATGCTTCTGGTTCAGTTTTTCCTATCTAGTTATAAACTGTAAGGCCTGGTTGTCGCTATACAAAATGAACTCTTTCGGAACCAGGTAGTCCCTCCATTTCTTCAACGCTTGTATGGCTGCATAAAACTCCTTATCATACATGGAATAATTTCTCTTGGCATCATTCAACTTCTCACTGAAGTATGCAACCGGTCTATTGTCTTGACTTAAGACTGCTCCAATCACAAATCCACTTGCGTCACATCTCACTTGAAATGTTTTACTAAAATCTGGCAGAACCAGAACTGGTTGTCCAGTTATCTTCTCCTTTAACAATTTGAAACTTTTCTCTGCCTCCTCTATCCAATGAAAATTTATGTCTTTTCTTAACTGTGTCCATCATTGGTGCAGAAATTCCGCTAAAATTTCTGATGAACTTCCTGTAAAAACTAGCTAGTCCATGGAAGTTTTTGACTTCAAAGATATTCCTTGGTGATGGCAACTCTTTGATTGCTTTTACCTTCTCAGGATCCATCTTCAACTCATTCGAAGAGATCACAAAACCCAAGTAAATGAGTTATGTCTTCATGAAAGATGACTTCTTCAGATTTATCATCAATTTCTCTTGCTGCAACCTCCTCATCACTGAAGCTAAATGTCTCAAATGTTCTTCCTTGGTCTTACTAAAGATTAGTATATCATCAAGATATACAATTACAAATTTCCCAATGAAATCTTTCAAGACTTTGTTCATCAATCTCATAAAAGTACTTGGCGCATTCGTCAAGCCAAATGGCATGACAAGCCATTCATACAATCCTTCATTCATCTTGAATGATGTATTCCATTCATCACCTTCCCTCATTTGAATCTGATGATATCTTCTTTTTAAATCAATTTTTGAAAAAAACTTTTCTCCACTCAAGCAATCCATCAAGTCATCCATCCTGGGTAAAGGAAATCTGTACCTGATGGTGATTTTGTTTATAGCCCTCGAATTTGTACACATTCTCCATCCATGATCCTTCTTCAGACTTAACACTATTGGCACAACGCATGGACTCAAGATTTCTCTAATCAACCCCTTGTCCATCAAATCCTGGACTTGCTTATTAATTTCTTCATTCTCTTGCGGCGTCAGTCTATACGCTGCTTTGTTTGGTAAACTTGCTCCTGGTATAAGGTCGATGTGATGGCTTATACTCCTAATGGGAGGTAACGAACAAGGTAAATCGTCCACCACTATATCGGCAAAATTCTCCAGCAGTTCCTGAATCTCCTCGGGTAGATCATCTATTGAGGCACTGGTCAAGATGACTCTAGGTTTTCTCACCACAAAAAACTACATTTCTTCATCTTTCTTGACTTCTTCAAGAAGTTCCTTCCCACTCATGAGAAGTATAATATTGTTTGTTTCTTCTTTCACCTTCTTGTCCTCAATTGGAAACAACATATGCGTCCTACCATTCTTTTCCAAGGTGTATGTGTTCTTTCTTCCATCATGAATAACGTTTATGTCATATTGCCAAGGCCTCCCCAACAAAAGATGACAACATCCATGGGAATAACATTACATAATATATCATCTTTGTATCCCCCTATCTTAAATTCAACTAAACAATGTTTAGTGACTGTTACCTGGTGTCCTTTGTGCAACCATGAAACCTTGTATGGGCTTGGATGTGCAAATGTCTCAAATTCCATCTTTTCCACCATCTCTGTGGATACTAAATTATCCGTGCTTCCACTATCAACTATCACCTTGCATACCCTATCCTTGGTCTTGCAAGCTGTCCTAAATAAATTGTTCCTCTGGACTGGATTCTCCATCTCTTTCTTCGACTTCAAGAGAATTTTCCTCATCATTAAGGATCTTCCACCTTTTGCATCTTCTTCCTCAACATTTCGCCTTTGCGCTTCTGAAATGTGATCTTCGCCTCCTCCATCCCTTTTTCTATCGGGACATTCAAAAGATTTGTGTCCGACCTTTCCACAGACAAAAAACTTTATTTCACTTCCTCTGCCTCTTCCTCTTCCTCTTTCTCGTGGAAAAGTGTTCCTATCGGCATATTGTCCTCCTTGTGATCTTCCTCCCCTTTCTAGGTGGTTATGCGGTTTCTTCTCTTCATCCTTGGGCTTCTGTACTTTGTCCTGGGCAACTTCTTTGCCTCTGCTCTAACTTCTACCTCTGCCCCTTTGAACTTGCTTTCAGGACAATTTTACTTATGCCTTTGAAGCAATCTGATAATCATCTTCCACATTTCTGATTGTCACCATGCTCATCTCATCCTGAATCTCATATCTCAAGCCATTCATGTATCTGGCGACTTTTTCATCATCACTCTCGTGATGACCAGCTCTGATGTTTAACCTGTAAAATTCCTCAGTGTATTCCTTAACTGTCATCCCTTTCTGTCTCAAATTCTGCATTCTTTGGAACAGATTGATTTGGTAATCTCTAGGTATGAATTTGGCTTTTATCTTGGTGACCATCCTGTCCCAACTTTTAATTCTTTGTTTTCCTTTGCAATGCCTGTCAGTCTGCAGTTCATCCCACCACAGTGTTGCGTGCCCTTTAGTGACAATGTGCTTTACTTTCTTATCTTCTTCGATATCCTCATAATCGAAATATTTATCTAGAGCTCTAAACCAATCTAGTAGTTCCTCAACGTCTAAGTTGCCTTCATACATCGAGATGTCCATTTTTTCCCTGACACCTATTCTTGCAACAACTTTGAATAGACGTTCCTCTGCAGCATCTTCGGCTACAACTTTTTCTTCAGCCCCATCTTCGTTCTAATTTTTGGCCTCACTGATATCTTCGGTATCAGGTGTTCACCTTGTGATGTCTCCATAGCATCCAATCAAGCACGAATTTCTCTCATTTCCTTTCCACGACTGGATCGGGTAAAGTTATCTCTTGACATCTTCTTGACAGCATTGTTTCAATCTGTCCACGCATAATTCAAATCACAACTGTCCTCTGTCTTCCCTCTATAGAAAACAAAATTTGTTAGCTTTAATACCACCTTACGCAGCACCCCCACCTCAGTAGGGTCCGCTTGACCTCCCAGTCTTTGGATCTTCAAATCCCTAAGCCGAAATGGCTCCTTGGTCCCTACTGGAACCTTCGACACTTATAAACCACAGGTCCTTTTCTAAGCTCCGTTCACGCGAACATGCACTCTGATGCGAGCCTCCACTCCTCGTTGCCACCGACGTGACCACAACCTTAACCCAAAAGGCGCGTCGGGTTTTGCGATATCAGGACTCTGTAAAGTGACTTTCCTCCTTTTTTTCGATACCCGAAATATCGAAATTTCCTCTCCACAGATCAACGGTCCTGGTTATCCCACGATCTGACGGTTCAGATTGCATCAGGATTTCGTGTATCAAGGATTTGTGAAGTGGCCCTCTCCCCTTCTCTCGAAATCTGAAATCACGATCACCACTTTGTCAGATCGATGGTCTTGATTCCCCATGATCCAATGCTCTAGGTTCTTCATTGTCCTCTCAGGATTTCGTGACTCGCGATTCCCGAAAACAACTTTCTCCACACTCTCGACTCCCAAAATGTTGATATTTCGGAGCGCCCAATCGACGGCTCACACTCCTCTGGATCTAATGGTTTTTATCTCTCCTGATCTTGCGAGTGTTGAAAGACACTCGGTCTTATCCCCTCCGTTGATCTACTAGATCCAATGGTCCACGAAAAATTGGTGTTTCTCCCTCCGAGAATTCCAACCATCCGTTCAGGTTCTCAAATACTCCTAGCTAAATAACTTGGCATCTTTCCTCCTGAGATTGGTTTCTTGCTGCAATTAAAGGGTTCTAAGGGATTCTTGCACGCACTCCTTGCGTCCTTCACGATAATCTTTGATTATCCAAACACTCCAACTCTGCTCACTTCTTGCGACAGAAGTTCTTCCACTGCTTCCTTGGGTTGGAAAAGTCTAAGACTTCAACCTAGCCTGCGCACACCTTGCACGACTTTAGTATATTCATATACTAAAGAAACTAAGAACTGAGAATGGAGAGTGCACTATCCTCTAGATATGGATTTGGATTGGGAGCTAGATCTCGATGGGAAAACCCTAGATCCAAAACTTTGTATCTGGATATAACCCTGAAGCACACCATCTGGATCCCAAAAGGGAGGGCACAATAGTAAACCCTAGCCAAGTGCATGATGAGAAGGCTCGCTGGAAGAGAGGGGAGGGCGTTGAAAACCCTTGCACACCCTAACACGAACTGGAGAAGAGGGGGGGAGTGGAATATCACCACAACCAAAGCACTAAGCATTGGAGGGTGAGAGAAACCCTAATGCACCGCATTGGAAGACATAGAGGACAAGGTGAGCCTTGAGTGCACCTATGAAGTTGGAAATCACCACAAAGGACTAGGTAATGGAGGTCTGGAGAAAATCCTAACACACTGCCTGAGAGATGGAGGGTGGAGCCACCCCTAACACACCTCTAGATCTTAATATTGGGTGAGTGTTGGCACTAGCAACCCATAAAAAGAAAAATCTATGTCTAAAACTCATTGTAGCATAAGCATCTCAGATCAATGCTCTGATACCATTTGATATGCAATAACAATACTCAGGAAATTGACTAAAACAAGAAAACATGAATACTATCACAAAAACTGAGATAAAAATGACCATCACTTTATTTAGAATAAGAGGCAGTGTTATATAGATGTCTATTATTACATGATGGCTTGAATAGGTCAAGCTGCAGTTAGCTTCTAGCAACTAGTTATCTAGATTTGATCAACTACTTCCTTTGTACTTGTGCCTATTTGTTCTTCTCTTCCAATAAACTTAGAGAGTGAGCCTTCCAAGAATCCAATTAGCTAAGGGAGTGTGCCTTCCTTGGGATTCACGCCCAAGCATAGTACTAGTGGGAAATTGATTCAGGTAAGATTGGTCTCTAGTCTCTTTGTTTCTCATACAAGTTTCTTTGAATGTTCAATGGACTCTTTGGGACTTCAAGAAATTTTCCAGGCTCTAAGAATCCATGAAGAGCAAGTGCATTGTAATCATTCCAATATTTATAATACAATTTCAAAGATTCAAAAATTGGAGAAGAGGAATACAACTTAGATTGTTGAGATAATGAGTTCAATGTTGGAATTAAGGAAGCAAATAGCTATAGTAGAGGCAAATTACAATGTTCTTCGCACTCTAGTTCTAAATTCGTGCAACTAGAATAGTTTGTAGCATTAACTCAAAAGATAATAGAAAGATAATCTAAAGGAGATAGGTGGGGAGAAGAAATGATGAATCAATTTGATGAAAAGATGGAAACTGCTTATTAGGAGACTGTAGTTAGGAGACTGTCACTACAGGCACAAGACTACATGATGCTTCCAGTACATATGCAATTGTTAGTTATTATATGTTTTCACATAGTTGGATAATTCTTCAAGTACATGTTAGTTATTATATATTTTCACATAGTTGGATAATGCTTCAAGTACATATGCAATATGTTAGTTATTATATATTTTCACATAGAATATTATGCATGTACTACAGTGTTGCTAGCTGGTTGTAGTCTTAGTTAAGAATTGTAATTGTTAGAATATAATGGATGTGCTCATTTTACCATTGACAATATCTCTATTTTCACCCAACCATAGGCCGAAGCCACCCTCCGAGCACCTTAACCTTAACAGAGAATCATTCCAGAAACAAACCCTAGGCTAGATAGCCAAACAAAGGGTAGCGCACCTTTCCCCAAGGATAGCACACTAACAAGAGCTGATAAGATAGTCCAAACCGTAGCCAAGATATAGTCCAAGAATAACTGCTAGCTGCAACAACTGCAACAACAACTCTCCTCCAAACCTGGGCAGAAACTGGGCAACTGCAGTGTGCACAAATGATGCTACGCAATTCTGAGACTGCCTGCTAGAATGAGAACTGGCCTCCTGTATTTATACTAATTATGGCTAACTGTCTGGGCCGACTTCTCATTCTGGGTATCTATCTGTTCAATATATATTATTATTTCTGGCCGACTTCCTCTCTTGGAGGCTAATAACCTAATATAAATTATTTTCTTGATCCGACAAGTATTCTAGGGTTATTAGATAACTCATTAAGGTTTCTTCTTGCTTCCTAGAGTATTCTATCCTCGTCAAGTTTACACGTGGAGGTAAATACCTCCCGTAGCTACCATAATATCAACACTCTCTCCTAGCTAGGGAGGTATTACAGGTAATGGTCTTGAGCACAAAAACATACCATTCACCCGGTAGCATCAACATAGTTGTATAGACTAGATCATGACTAGATCATGAGCACCATCATCATCATTAGTTGCATCATCTCTCGAAACCATACTCTATTTGAGTAATCAGACATGATGCTCACTCCACAGAGTGATACAAGATCCATTCTTCTAATCTAGAAGAGTAAATGTTCTGAACCATTTTTTATCTAGAAAATCTTTGTTCATCATTCATCTGGCTGATAATTATTTACCAAATTGCTGACAGTCTTCAAGGTAATCAGAACAAAAATAGAACACAATTGTGTCTATTCATAATGACAATCCAGTGGTACACTGCCACACCAAGTAGAAAACAAGCACTTGATCAATAACGTATAGTCATGAACAGTGGAACATATCCACCACAGTAGTATACATCTACTGTCATACAGTCTTCATAACCATCATCTGATATCAACATCACAAAAAAAATGTTATGATATAAACTGAATCATCTGGGCCAATATTTCATTCACATCTATGAGATCTGAAAGAATATCTGCCCTCAAAAGGTAAAACATCAATGATGATCTATCTGGACTATTCTTCTCAAGAAAGGAAGAACAATTGTCATGATTTCTGAGCCTGGACCATTCCCCACCCTGGGCCATTCTTCCTACACTATTCAAAGTGCACCTTGGAGAGAATGTATAAACCCTAAGGAATGCCTGTCCCTAATTGCTGAGCCTGGACCATTCC
>SNQJ01S0053389.1:0-15980 GCA_010110895.2 Picea sitchensis
GGAGATCTAAAATTCTTATTGCTCAATTAAGGACTAATTCTCATCAACTCCGTTGTGAAACAGGGCGCTGGAAAAGGCCAAAAGAAAGGTGGGAAGAAAGAGTATGTATTTTGTGCTCGTCCTGAAAAGTGGAAACAGAAAAACATTTCATTTTAGAATGTGAGGCTCTCAAAGACAGCAGGGAAAATTATGCAGGTATTCTGGTAGCTAATTCTTGGGATAATCTATTTAGCAAAGAGTTTGTTGAGAAGATGGGAGCGATTATTATAAAACTTCATAGGAAAAGGGCCAAATACAAAATCCAGATGGAAAAACAATTTTTAGCCTCGTGGACGTTAAAAATACTTTCTTTCTTTCTTTCTACTACAATAACACTTAACAAACTATGATTTCACATACATGAGCCATGGTAGAAACAAAGAAGGAAAACACGTGGAAGTATTAATAAGCAATAGTTGAAAGGTAGAAAGCAACAAGGCCCTCGTGTGTTAATAAAGAAGACCCATAAGTGTTTTTTTAGTAGAGACACAATTTTATATAAAAAAGTGTATCGGTACTTGTCACAATATCATTATGTAGTGGCACAATGCTATAAACACAACAAAAGAGGATTCTCTTTATTTGACAATGTTTAATAGAAAAATAAAAAATTGTTTGAATTTGTTTTAACATACTATGATAGCAACATAATGAGCACTTTTTCATACAATGGCTTTAACATACTATGATAGCAACATAATGAGCACTTTTTCATACAATGGACCATAGGAGATTGAAGAAGGCAACTATGCAAAAGTATTAATATCCATTGATGATATACATAGGAGATTGAAGAAGGCAACTATGCAAAAGTGTTAATATCCATTGATGATATACAATGAACTTCGTGATGATATACTTATATTCATTGATTGGTCACGGGGAGAAAGGGTGTGTTCCCTTTGACCTTTCATTAACCTAATTAATATTATTTATTATTGTTGTTATTATCATTATCATTATATTTATGTTTGTCACATTGCTTGAATTGCATTGTGGCAATTAGTAGGAATGCATAAGAACGAACTTAAATTTCCTTGAAATCAAGAATGACATTGTCAATTGAGATCTTGAAAGAACCATTTAGGTGGAAGGTGCACAACTTAGACCAGGAAATTGAGATGTCATGTTCATATCCTACATTGAAAATGCAAGGAGATGGAGGAAGAATTGTTGCAGTAGTCGCTTCTATAGAGTGCAACTAAATTGCTTGGCATCCTTTTCAATCGTGCATTACAAACTATGATCGTAATAGAATGTTTTCTTCTCGCTAGAATGAGCATTCGAATCCATTCCATCTAGAACTAGAGAAAAAGATACAATCAGATGGGAAGACACTATGTAGAAAGGTTCAAAGGAAGGAGATAAAATCTTGCTTGGTCCGAGAAGGCCATCGACTTTCAACAAACAATGTTTTGTTTCTTGGTTGTAAGTGTTGTAGAGTAACAATCAACACTTTAAAAAGATAGTACAAATTGGTGCCAATGCTATTACAAAAACATGTGAGAAAACATTAATTTGAAGTGAAACATTACTTGAACAATGCTCCTCACAGAGGACTCTAGATATGTTCTGGTTGTTTGATCATTCAATTCATAAATAAAAGTAGATGTGCCATTGCATGGGCTGTGACAACGCTTTTGTCCATTATGCACTATGTTTTTGAATGGGTATATTAGGGTAGAGTAAGAAGACAATTTTTGTTGCACTTGAAGGTAAAAATATTTGAAGCTAGCATTTGGTTGCAACTGCAACACATGTAAAGAAAAACAATTTATTCCCCTTATGATAGATTTCAGATTAAACAGTTCAATTTTTATTTTATTTTATATAAATAGAACATAGATTTCATTTTAAAAAGATTATACTATAGAACTTTAGCATTTACAAGCAAAATCTAGGAATGTCCATCTAGAATTTATTTTTAAATACACTAACTGACAATCTACAACATCATCTACTCTAATTTTCAAAAGATTCCCACTAATAATATTTTCCGCAAACTGTCTCAGGAGCAAAATTACTCAGAAACACATAACATTTTAATTCGGAAAGCGATCATGAGCCTCATGCTCCTCCACAAAGAGGAGTGTCTCCAATTTCTCAATATCCATAGGGTCATGGGGTTTACCCCCTATTTTTTCCTCCTTAGAAGCTTACTGGTTAAAATTCATAGAATCAAGATTGTTGGATGCCCGTGAGAATGATTCCATTTGTTGGGGTTGAACTAGTGCCTGCAATTGATACAATTCTTCCTCTAGAGCATCAATCCTCCTAATCTTCACCTGGAGAAAATCCAAAACATTGGCCATGCTCCCAACTACCACCTATTCCAACTCTACTAGCTTTGCATTGATGATGTGAAGGGCTTGTCTATAAGCTTGAATGACCTCCTCATGCCTACAGAGGACCTTCTTCATGTCCCTCCTGTCAATGTCACCCTTATTTACTGCAGACACACCATGAATAGAATAAATATCAACCCAAAAATATCCCTTACCACACCTTCCAATTTCAGATGGAAACTACAAGTTTTCAACCCCAATTCCAAAACAGATAAATTTTTTAAATGAAAGATTATGATGATAGCTCAAATGAAAAACCAGTGATTTAGAAACTAGAAAAAGAAACAAAGAAACCTAGGAATGTCCAGACCACTCTAGAAAGGTCATTGAAAACAATAGAGAAACCTAAGAAACTTTGGAGTTCTAAAGCTGACCATAGGGTGCCAAACTTACCAAAATCCCATACCATCACTTCACCAGAGCAGTCAGACTCGATCCACTGTAGCAAATAAAACCACCTCACATCTAGATGCATGCCACCTTGACTACCCTCCATCCTTGGTATGATCCCACATTTGAAATACCCTTCACACATATTACCATTAATTTCAAGTCGAACCAACCACCTATTCTAGCGTGCGAGCAATAGGGAACTTCTGCCAGCTCGATCTATACAATGCAAGACCACAACTTGCATTTAATGGTATGAGAGGTTTCCAACCACTTTCGTTAAGGGATGGGATTAGTGGAAATAATCTAATTTTTAACCAAGGCTCCTTCATCTAAGTGAGAATCCATTTTATCCCATCGATCCACTGAATTGTTTAGCTCCCTTTTAATGTGGAAGAGGGTTATTTTTTCAAACCTGGAGGTCAAGAAACAAGTCCTTGCAAGCATAACACTTAGAGCATTACTTCTTGGATCACAATGATTAACCATAGATTTTATAGTCAACATCAAACCCCTTGTTACAACAATCTCGTTGATTATGAATTCTTTCGCAATACTCAAGCCCATCCATAACAAGTAGGCCTCCACGAGGTTATTTGAGATATTTCCAATTCCTCAAGTGTAGTAAAACAATTTGTTTCCTCTGGGATTGAGAAGATTTCTCCCCACACCCACTACCCCTGACAATTCAATTATTTTTTGTAACAATAGTGGAACTATTTTTTGAAAGGAAGATGTAAAATAAAACTTTTGTGAAGAGCAACTCTTATAATCATAGTGTTGTTTTCAAATTATACTATTTCAAGTATATTTATTTTTTGTTTGTTTGTTAGTTGTCCGTGACATGTGGGACTAACCTATGGCTAAGAAACCGTGACTCAAGAGCATCTAATCCGTTAAAATCACTCGGGGATCGCACCCGGCCTGAGCCACACAAACCCTGAACATGGATGGATTTTTGTCCTCGCAGGTTTCGAACCGGTGACTTTAACATCACAGAGCGCCTTAACACAACACTTCGTCATCGACTGTCCTACACCTCGGGGGACCTATTTTAAGTATATTTCAAATTAATATATGTTTTGCTAATAAACAATGTCAATTGTTGCAATGAATCCAACTGCATATGGATCGTTAGATCTAGTGAGATATTGAAGGCGTGTAACTTATGTAAGGTGGTGTTCATCGCAAATCATGGGTATTTGCTAAATATTTCTTTGGGAGACTGACAAGAGGCAATAGGCTTCATCTCCTCTTCCATATATTGATTTGTTCTCAACTCAAATCCTTTTATGCAAAAACTTGTTCCAATATGTCAAAATGGCAAGGAGAGAGGCACCAACTTGTTTAAAACATTAACAATTAGAGTAAGTTGTCCATCTCTACTCAACAAGGTCAACACCAACTCAATTTTGTCAAGCAAAGTAGTGTTATTGAAACAAGAAGGATCATATAGAGCCAAGACATTACCCTCAAACACATTGTTGCTTATTCATTTGCAAATTTAATTGATAGAAGACAATTGTATAGTTCAAGTTAAGGTGAAAGGAAGAAAGAAATTTCTAATTATTATTGAAGAACATTGCAAAGATTGAAAAAATATGATTTGATAATGGGATGGGATGGACTAGTATGTAGTGGTTGCAACTGCAGATACATTAATCATGAGAAGATTGCATTCTGTTTCAAGAACAACACTCTTTTTCTTTTTACCACAAAAATATTCATGATCACTACAATTTGGGAATTGACCTAGTGATCATTCTCATGGACTTTAGAGGTGACATAGAGTATAGATGACTTGTTGCATTTGATTTTCTCCTTGTGCTTTTCGAGGACTCTTTTGATCTCCTAAATCTCTCTATATTCCATTAAGGCTAATTCGAGTCCATAATCCCCAACTAGATTCATATTTCCGGAAGCACCCAATCCCCAAATCCTTTTCCACGCATTCCAGGCCTAGGTTAACCTAGGTATTTCAGTGCTCTGGATAAAGGAGGCTAAATTTCAAACTAAAAAATGAAGGACAAATACTGGAAACAAACATGAAAATGGATGAAAGTGTTGATCGATCATGTGGAATCCAAGCTAGATATAACCTAGAGGCTCAAGAGCCCCCCCTACATAGGATTACCTTAAGGGAAAGCACCCATGTGGACCAAACTTACCCAAAAACAATGTAACAAATACAACTGCTACCAAACAAACATGAAATATTATTGGTCTTGTTGAGTTGCATTCCAAAATTCCTACTACCCCCTCACAACTAGGGGTAATTAGAGGAAATGTTCCTCCTATGATCCACATTACAAATAGTAGTTCCAAACATGACATCCATGGTTCTTCATAGACAGATGACCAATGATGCTTCTCACATGTTTCTTAGCTCACTCTTACTTGTTGACTATGGTGCTTGACCCACAAGAGTTTGTTTCAACACTTCATATTATGTGCTAATGCATTATGTACTTTTCATGAAAGTAGTGATCAAGCGGTTGAGGCGGATAATGGATCATGATGACCTAAATTTGTGCCTTGTTTCACCTTGGTGGTCATCATCCTTTCCTAGATAAATGTCATCACTCTTGGGTAGAGTTGAACTAATAGGGGGATTTGATAGGAGTAACATGTCCATATCTTGATCCATACATAACATTCCCCATCTTTCCCATTTTATGTTGTCCCCACTTTTGAGTTGGTGGCCATATGTCACACATATAGGTTCATGCTTCATAATTCCATGAGAAGAAGAATCTTGAATGCTTAAATAAAGTGAGAAAATAAAAATGCAAACCAAAGAAAAGAAAAGCATGAGCAATGCCCCCTTGCTATGAGGCCATCACCCCAAGTCTTATGCAATGAATGCATATCTAAAAAAATGGATAAATCAAACTCAAGATCCAAAAAAGGTTAATGAATAAAGAAAAAAGGCAAATAGGTGTTTGGAAAGACACAGTGTTGAGGAAAGGGAAACTCTTTGCATAAGAGCTCCCTCATACAAAGACGTTAATGTGGATGAATATATTACATAAAATCACATGACTATGCATGCCACTCACGAAGTTAAACCTGATTCCATACCATCTATCATCACACATGCTCCTTGATGGGTTTCTTGGGAAATACTTCTCCTGGGTACTAACACATGTAATATGGGCTAATGATAACCCTCCCATACCTAAACTTGGAAAATCGTATGAATTATATGAGTTATTGTGAAGTTTTAAGATGATGCTTAATGTGATCTACCTAATGGAATTTACATTTGACATGACTCACTTCTTATGTTGTATTGAACTTGTGTACATGCCTCTGCATTGATGACTACATCGGGTCACTTGAGCCCCTCTTTGGATGATGTACCTTGCATGGAGATGATAGGGATATAAGACTTGGTCCTTTGGAAAATGTGAGGGGCTACTTGCACACTTGAGGGGTGTCATCCCACCTTCTATTGATATTGTCCCACTTATTTTGGAGGACATTGGGATTTTTTGTGACATAGCCCCCTTATAGAGAGGACATGACACTTTTCAAGGGGATGTTCCACCTCTTGGATGATGATTTGGCATGTTTTGATGAGACACCACACCTATTGGGATGTGATATGTCATATGGAGGGTGAAACGTTGCACCCTTTGGAGGGACCATTTCACCTAGGAGCCCTAACACACCAATTTTGAGTGAGTCATCCACTCTTGGAGATCAGACATGTCACATGTGTGACCTTTATCATGCAGTTATGGATGACGACTTGGCATTAGAGCACTTTTTCTTCACTTCGGGAGCATCATTGGGGGTCTTGTTGACCTATCCACTCTTGTATCATGGATATTTTATGTATTGTGGCCTTATCTCTAGGGTTTGTGAAGAGGTAAAAACATGATTATATTTTCTTAGGGATTTGCTAGGAAAATTTTGTTATTTTGATGAGAAGGTGCTAGATCTCTCATATAAATCAGATAAGCACTTCCCATTTGAATCATTGCTACTTGTGGACAACTACTACTACTTGTCTACTGTTTCTCTTCTCTAAAATTGCTATGGATGGATGATTAGAGAAAATTATTATGGAATTGTTCTTGTGGATTTCTTTACAACTTTATGTATGCTCATTTCTAAGGTTTTTAAGATTGAAAGATTTCTTGAGTAAGTGGTATCACTTTATCTTGTGGATTTTGTTTATGAATAATTATAAGTGTAATTATGCTTCTCTAGTCATGATTGTGCATTCTCTTCATATTTTTCTTGAACAAATCCATCTTTTCAGAGCTCTTGGAAGATTACTAGTGGAGTATCTCCCCTTGCATCATCTTCAAGTTTTGTAAGGTACTAGGAGGGTCTTCTAAGGTTTGTAGTTGAAAACCATGGGTATTACCCTAAATATACTTACATCCTCGCAAGGGAGTCCTTAATTAACCTCATATGCCCCCCAAAAATATAGTAGGCACTAATCTTCTCCCTTTTAGTCAATTATAAACCTAAATTTAACCTTATATTTTGTGTTTTAGGGTAAAACTATGGTTTTATAACAACATACATACATTTCCAGCCATATAAGACCTAGATGTCTTGATATTGTGCATGTGCTGGAATTAAAAATCATCTCAATACCATAAATTGTCTTGAAGATTTTTATTACAATCTAATTAGGGTTGGATGTCCTAGTTTTCTTGGTTGTTACATGTATTTAATATTTCATAATTAGCTAGTTGTGTAAGCCCTAATTTTATCCATTATTTGAGCCTTAATTTTACTTACTTATTACTTGTTTCAAGGGCCTAACTTTTTGTTGTTGTTATAACTTGTTTGTTGCCATAATTTATCATCTTTTACTCAAGTTCTACAACAACCATTTGGTATTTAGTGATAATTTTGCATTAAATAATAACTTGATAAGCCTTTTAAAGAACCCTAAATACACAACAACTCACATCTATAATTTACCTTGAGTGACCACCTTATCCACACCTTGTTTGATATATACCTAGTTGGTGGTAAAATTGGGTAGCTAAATAGGAGGCCTTAGACTTGATTGTGTCTTACCTTAGGAGTCCTTGAAGCTAATAGGGAAGCCTCCCTTGTGTTGGATTTATCCTTCACTAAAATGAGGGAAGTTGTTGCCTAGGTGACAATGGTAACACTTCCAATGTTCCACTCATTTTATACCTTGTGAAGGATTTGCACTAGCATGCAAAGCTGTGTGATAACACTTCCCATAAATAATTTCCCATTAGATTTTCCTTATTCCCACCTCGATTAGGGAAATATCTAACCAAGGATTCAAATTCATGCATAGACATAACACCAAGCATGCGATGGGGGGTGGATGTCTCATCACATAATTTGCCCAACATCGAGTTTGAAACTCAATGTTGCGAGCCATGTGAAGGATGGAATGACTACTACATGTCTTGATACTCATGATTATGGAATAGGATGATGGTTATTAGTACCATTAACATTAAGAACCCCCACTTTTAAAGATGAGGCAAAGTTAGCAAACCGATCGGCTTCCCATTTGTTTTCTTGTAATACATGATAGTATGAGATTTTGGAGAAATAATATACTTTCTGTTTAGATATGGATATGGTAGATGCTAAAGAATTATCAACTAGAGTAGAGTTAAAGATCATATAACTTAAGACAAACATGTTTTTCATTGTCTGCAAGCAACCATATTTACCATGTTGTAATTAGTCAAGTGTGATTTCTAGGGGTAGATAAACCTATTAGAGATGCATCTTGGTGGCTAAAAGAACAAAGGAATGCAATATTATTATATTAACAAATATGTGGTTGCAAGCAAAATGTAGCACACTAGTTGTATTCGCATGTTTTGTTTTGCATGCATATCACAAAAATATTTTTAAAACGACAAGAGGAAGAAAGGAAACAATAATAAAAAACATTTTATCAATATTTGAAAAATTTGGGCAAACAATGAATTTATCTTTATTGGTGTGCTACTTCCATCAATACCAAATTGTCGTTGGCTAATAATAATGAATTAAAACAATAACTTGCATTATATAGCCTACTATATAAAAAAATGGGAAAGAAACTTCCAAGAGGAAAAGGAAGTTTCATTTTCCACTTCTATGTACCTTCATTTAAGATTCCTACTTTTTCTATTTGGGTTTGCGCTTTTGTGGAGTGATTTTTTTAAGTTTATTTCACATGTTCACACTTGCATAAAAAGCACCGACAATGTGAAATTGATATGGACTTGTTTTTTCATGTTCTCTACGCTATACAAAGATTATAGTAACGGCAAAAGAGGAAGGAACATCATGTGAACATGTTATCGAACTTTTTTTCCAGTAAAAAAATCACTCGTAAAAATTATATTAAATAATGTTTACATCTTCAAAAACAAAACAACTCTGCAATGGACCTTCTCCACAATAAAACTCCAAAAAGGAAGTTTTCAGGATTGTCTCTAACATCAGACTCTTAGACCATTCGAAAGAGTTCACTTATAACAGTAAAAAAAACTTCTCAAAGATCGAAACTTTGTCCAGAAACAACAAAAATAACAAAGACTTTCACACCGTATGAAAACAAAAATTATAAAAGATTTATCTGAAGAGCAGGGCCCTCACTTACGCCATTCCAAGTGAAGTAGATCAGTTTCCCTTTTGGTGAAGTAAGGGCTCTCTTAGAGAGCGAATCAACCTCCTTATTTGTTTATCTATAGATATGCTGAAAGTTAATACCTTCGAAAGCAACCATCCGCTCTTTAATTCTAGCCTTCCATGCTTCGATATTGATGGCTTGAAGGTTTCCTTTTGTGTTTAGCCAGTCGATGATCACTTTAGAATCCCTCAAAACCTGTAAGTTTTTTAAATCCAAAAGATTTGCTATCGTGAGTGTTGCCCAAGCACCCATTAGTTCATCTTTTGTGTTTGACCCTGCACCGCAATTTATAAACCACATGTAGTCCAACTTGGAATGATTGGCCAACATGTTATCGAACTTGGAATGATTGGCCAACAAAAACTGTATTTTGATGTTTACGCGACTTACATATCCATGCATATTTGATCAACGGAAATTAGATTTGACCTAGCATGTGCTATTAGGTTTCCCATATCACAAATTTTAAAATAAGGACGATGCAAGGGAAGATAGACAACTGTAAATGCTACATATGAAGAACAAGTTGAATGCCCAAATAAAAGGAAAAGGAAAAGTTTTGGAGGTATTCCATGTGACCAAGTAAAGACAAGATTGTTGTATATGATTCATTTTTATTTGTTTTTTTTTTCCTTTTTGTTATGGAATATGAAAAAAAAAACAAACTTCTTTTTTAAGAATGTTTGTTTTCGTACATTAGAGTAGTAATGATGTGATAAGAAGACGGTTGTGCGAAAGGGAAGGGGGAAACATTTTGTGGATGAAATGGAAGGCATGATGCCTATTAAACATGCTTTTGTATTTGGAATTGATACATGAATGAAAGACACAATGTGTCATGATCACTCCACCAAGTATCCGATATAATGAAAGAAGTGTCCTCTTTAGGCATATTTGACAATAAATGGTTTAACATCGCTCTTATATCAGTTGTTGTTCAATATATGTGTAGTACTATGTATGCGGTCTCCCATGAATTTTCTAAAGATTTTTTTCTTGGTGTTGGCCTTAGTCATGTCAAGATTTAAGTCTCCTACCAAGATTACATGTGTAGTGCTTGACATATATGTTTTCAATGTCCATATTAAGTGTGACAAAGAAGCAAGTGCATCATAAATATTTACCACTCTTATGGGGCATTGAAAATGAACAAATAAAGCAAAACAACCTCAACATGGCATGTTGCATATGTTTTGAATTGAAGATGTTTGTGTTTTTCTTGTGAAGTGTGACTACAAAATGTATGCTCGTTGTGAAGGTATGGTTGAAGAAGATTGCAAGTCTCTAATCAAGGAAGTGTTAGATTGTACTTGCCTCTTGCAAGCATTGAATATTTTCTTTCAACAAGGTGCAATCCTTAACTATGGCACCAACATGTAGTGGCAAGCTCCTCATATTCAAGGAGAATATAATTGCATTGTTGCTAGTGTGCAACAAAACAAAGTCACTTTGAAAATTCTACCGTGCACTTGTTTGAAGTCTTTCCATTTCATAAACAACGTTTATTGACACAAAAAATTATTTATTCATTTTTTGCACAAGATAAAGTGAGCAAATATACTTTCCATGAGATGAGGTTGTGTAACACCTTTTGGGTCAAAATCAAGGCCACATATTGTGAGGCCTTCCAATCTATGATGAATGCTATGATACCACATCTTATGTTCCGAATACTTAAAAATGTCATAATGAACCAAAAGTACACACCATGTACACCAATTTGAGTGTGGAGCACAAATCTAAGATAGACAAGAGAGATAAGTTACACAATAACTCAAAGAATAGGAGAACCTCCTCCAAATACCCAAATACATTCATACTTCACAATTCCATGTTCTCAATAATGACTACATGATTTCTATATACACTGATTCACATGTTACACACGTGGCCCCTTTATTTTTAGGCCAACCCTATTATAAATACATTTACACATTACATGTACATTTAACCCTATATATGCCCCCCCTTGGGGTCATATCATATACATTTAACCCCATATATGCCACCCTTGGGGTCATACCAAAGTTCTTGCACATGCGAGTCACACTAGGAATTGTTGGTAGATAGAGCTTGGGTTTTTTTGCCAAGTAACTTTCTTGAAACTATGGTTACTGGAGTCCATTGAGAAGAAATTCCTTGTTTGGAAAAGTGATGCATTGATTAGCAGTCACATGTTTTAATTGATGGGCCCATAGATTCTATCCAAATAATATCATTCACATCGAGAGTATAATGCCTTAAGATCGTATCTGGCCCATTAACGAGGCCATCTTCAGTGTCACTGTTTCCTCCATTTGGCGCCACAAACATATTAATTATCAAGACGATAAAGCCAAGGGGTGAATTTTGTGCATTAATGTGTTTGTTTAGAGACATAACATATCCTTGTTTTTCACTTGCATTCAAGATGTGTCGATGTCCTTTGTGAAGGGATAACATTCTGTTATAGAGGTTGTTAATAACTATATTTTTGTAAAAGAGGAAAATGAAGGTTAGGTCAAATGGTGCGGTCTTATGGCAACAAGCATTCAATTATTCAAGTATTCAATAGCATTTGTTGTTTGAAAATTACTCCTAATTCAATTTAGGACAGATATGAAATGCACGTCAGTTTGTCACATTTTTTTTACTAAGGAAATCAACAACTAGTCGGGCACATACTTGCGTGACACGTGGTCATGTTATCTGACAGCTACCACTATAACCCTACACATGCCAATGTGGCCCCTCACGTGACACACAAGGCTATTCGAGGGTTTCAGACCAGTGACTTCACATAACAGAGTGCCTTAACAATACACTTCATCATCGACTGTTCTACACCCCTGGGGCTACTTCAGTTTGTCACATTACTTATTAGTGTTCAAAACATTTGGCATTGTCTTCCCATGATGAATATGGCATGGTTTCACCATGCAAAGAAGGATGTTAAAAAATACAAGAATCAACAATGAGTACAATGGTTATAAGGTGAACTTGTTTGTAGGTCTTTGGTTAAGATATCTAGTGCATTGTAATCAAGTGGCATATCTAGTACATTAGAATCAAGTGGCAACATCTTGCCCAATATGCAAGGCGACCTGAGCATTGAATGTGTTGTCACACCATTTGCCTTGTATGTAGACTTACGAGGGTAGGAAATTATGCTTCCTTTTTTTTTGAAAGGGTCACTTTTGAGTTGAATGTTATACAAGTGCTCCAAAGTTTGATATAATGATTTGGGTGAATATTTTCCTTGTGTCGACCCCTCTAGTTAGGGACATATAAATTGGTTCTTGTGGGCATTGTTTTTTCCCATAATGTATTTTACTATCAGTTGTCGATGTTCATTTAGCTGATTTATTATGATATAATACTCTTTTGTATCTAACAATAATGGTTGTTTCCTTGTTTGGAACATAGCTCTGCTACAAGTGTCCATTGTTTTTGTCTTCTATTGTGCTTCAAATAATTTTGTATATCATATTTTTCACAATTCTCAAGTACTTCATGGTTTTCAATGTCAATATCAAAAGAAAAGTAGGAGTCTATTTTGTTTTCAATTTCTTTTGCAACATTGTCAATGTTGTCCCATTTTTGGGGGGTGAGCTACAAACTTAGATTCAACACTATGTTTAGTAGTTATATGAATAGTGTAGACTTCAAGCCACACTTGCAATTTTTCTTCATTGCCTCTCACGTATCTCGACAAGGGACATACATCATCATTTCTTCCTATAAAAGGAATTCGAGATCTATGTGTTTTTCTTCAATGTCTCTCACGTATCTCGACAAGGGACATACGTTGTCATTTCTTCCTATAAAAGGAATTCAAGATCTATGTGTTCATTGTTCTTTACACAACATACAATATGCATGCATTTGTTTACATCTTATCACTTTTTTCTTTACCTTGTATAGCATGCCACATACTCTGCCAAACAAATGCATTCCAAAGATTCATGCATTACAAGGTATTTTTCTATAACACAACCACACATAATGCCCTCTGAATCATCGGGTTCCTATTCGAATGGATTTTTTTTTTTTTTGGGACAAATGTTATTTTTCCAAGGGAGACGTGTTAACAAAAATTGTTCTCCATGAGATAGAATGCAAAGGCATCGACATGACAATATGCATTGCTTGGTAATTGGACATTTGTTGTGTGTTGAAAAGTGTAGGTTCAAGCTTTTGTATTGTTTCTATTTTTCCATTTCTATTCATAGTACATTGTTCATGTATTTTTTAGAATGTTTTTGTGAGTGTGCAATCTAGTTTTGTCATGTAGGAGTTACAATATGTTGTTGCAACATATGCATCCAAGATTAACTGAGCATGTTTGTCTACATTACATAGAGGTGGGACTCATAGTGCAAATGCATTTACCCACATGTTCATTGGGCACCTCTTTAATAATATGGTTGTACAATGAAGGGAAGCTTGAACCAGGAATATGTATTTCTCATGTGTTAATTTCATATCATCCAAGAACATTTGAAACATCGTATTTGCATCATACTACTTTTGTTGCAAGAGACACACACATAATTGTGTTTTTTTCTTTGCACGCTCTTTACCATCTTGCAAGGGTTCAAATATTGAAGTTTTATCCATTGAAGGAAGAGAGAATCCAAATTTGCAAAGCAAATTGTGATGTTTCTTTCAACTTCTAGTATGGTGATGACTTTGAATCTCGACAAGGTTGTTACCAAGAAACGTCGAGTCATAGGAAATGTACTTGTCAACAAATTGTTTGACATCACTATTTTGGAATAGGTCATAAAAAAGTGTGTCACAAACCCATAGGAGTCCATGCTCACATTCCTTTCCCTTGATTTGAAACTAAGTTATAACAAGAAATTAACATCTCCATATAACTATGGATTCTACAAAATCAATTTCTTGAAATCTTGGAACCTATGTTTGTAATTCTTACTACACGTGATTGGGTGATTTTTAATCTTTGTTTAATAATCCCCTCATCAATGGTTTATTCTTTTTGGTTATATGCTTGGAAGTTAATTATTCCAATGCATTGCACAATAGTTCCTAGAGGTGTTCGACAAAAGTAAACGTCACAAAAAAAGTTGGTGGCCCAAGCTGTCTTGTCATAGCGAATGTGTCCTCACACAATGTTTCAAAGTAGTTTGAAGAAATGTGAATTTTCTTCAAAGAATTGTATGCAATAAAGGATCTCAATATTCTATCCAAATTACACTTGTTCTTAACGTGCCTTATAACCATTTTTCTTTGTTTTAACTCATCTTTGCTCATTAAAACCCAAGAAGACCTAGAGACTTGTTGTACAATGATTTGTATTGTTTTAAGAAAAATGGTTGTAATATATATTACAAAATCATTTTCTTTGTGCAATAGTTCCCATATATTTATTTTTTAAAATGGGAATCTTTTTGTGATCTTATCAGGACAACCATATCCATGAAATAGTATTAGGAAGCTCATCTCTTTGGAGAACTTGTCTTGGTAAATACTAAGTGGTTCTATATTGGTTCTATATTGGTTGAGGCATCTATCACATCTTGGATTTCTTTATGGAAAATAGTTTCCCATTCATTCATGAAAAAATATAACATGTCTAACCATGTAAAGATGTGTCTCACACAATAACTTAAGTGCAAGTATAACAGAGTGAGACCTTACATTTATAATCAAGTATGCATGTTTGTACTCTTGTTTCCTCTTTGGTACAATTCCCACTCTCACAATTTCACCCAAGTCCCAAGGCAATGCTTGATGCACCTAATCAATATCAATAGGCACATTTGTTATTGCTCTATTGAGTCCAACCGTGATCTTCTGTATCCAGGTTGTCTAATTTACAAAAAATACATTCTCAAGACACTAACCTACCCTCTGTAAGAGTTAGCATGCTGACAACATCTATCAACTTGTTTCACCTAATGTTCATAGGAAATATGAAAGTTGGCAATTTGTCATTAAGTATCATGTTCTCACATTGCTTGCAAATGTTATTTTCAAGTGTTGTTTCTTTTTGAAAGTGTATTCACCCATAAACAATAGAAGAATTAATATGCATGTCTTGAATATCTTGTATATACCATGCAATCAGTTTTTTCCTTTTGGAATTTTATACGAAACATTGGAGCTAGGATGCTCCAATACTACATGTTTACACCTTTGGGGGGTGTAGATAACTGTGCCTCCTTGCTTGTGTCTACACTATTTTCTTTTGAAGAGATGAAATTGAAAAATGCAACAATGGATATGTTACCTTTGTTCACTCATTTCTCCATCGGGGAGTTGTTTCTTTGTAATAATATTTGATAGGTGCCACTATGAAGTCTATGCCACCATTCCCTGTAAGTTTTAAACCTATGAAGTAAAGCAATGCATATAGATTCTTAAGCAAAACAAAATTTAATCAATGGCTCATACACAAAGTAAACAGAGATTTTATATCAGAAACCCTCAACCGGGAAAACCTTTCTTATATTCATTATATCGAATTTCACCATTCACCATACAATATATATACAATGTTTTTAGGTATTCCATAGATACCAAAACCCTAATCCCTTATTCCAGGATTAATTTACAAT
>SNQJ01S0053389.1:20125-33137 GCA_010110895.2 Picea sitchensis
GCTCAAATTTTTTACCGTTGAACTTCTCTATCTCGATTCTAGATGAGCTCGCCATTCCTCTTTCTATACTCGAATCTCCACTGCAAAATCTCCCACTAAACCCAAGTTTATCACAGACCCAAGATAAACTTGATCTATCAAGACCGAGTCAAACCCTCAACAACAAAGGCGTCCCTCTGAAGCCAAAAATGAGCTCTGATACCACATGTAATTTTGAAACCTGTGAAGTAAAGCAATGCATATAGATTCTTAAGAAAAATAAAATTTAATCAATGGCTCATACACAGAGTACACAAAAATTTTATACCGAAAACCCTTAACCGGGAAAACCTTTCTTATATTCATTATATCGAATTTCACCATTCACCATACAATATATATACAATGTTTTTAGGTATTCCGTAGATACCAAAACCCTAATCCCTTATTCTAGGATTAATTTACAACACCGCTAAAAATAGCAAAAACTGCCCAAAAAAATATTTCGGGGCACTACCCCGAACCCCGTCAGCCCCGGGCTACCGCTCGTTGTCGAACGCTGCGCGTAACCAGGGGGGGCATACCTGCCCCCCCCCTGGGACCCCCCTAGGAAAGCGCCCGATGCACACAACACAAAGAACACTACTAGAGGGATCGTCATACGTAGTTGTCATATCTGACACACCCACACACACACATGCAAAGAATATAACACATACCCAACATGCCCAACATGTCACTTATTTGTTTTTTTTGTGGGTAGGTGTGTTTTTCAGTTCGTAATTGTGTTTGATGGAGTTGTAGCATATGCAAAGGATCGAACATCAAAACATTGGTGAAATGTAGTGAAAATAGGGGTAAGTGTATCAACTACACAAACTAATCGAATAAATGGATCAAACTTTGCATTATTAATACATGCGCCAAACTATTTTAGATAGAAGACCCTGGACAAGCCTTGGGTATAGTAGAATATTTGAATGTAAGCTTGGATTTCAGTATCCCAAATATATAAATTTGTGTTGATCAAATTTCATGATCATTGGATAGCAAGAGTAGGCCCTCTATTCTTCCTTTATTGTATGGTGATGGAAAATTGATAACCTGTGTTTCCCAACTTCCAATGCCTTCTTTTCTCTCCTTTACTTTCTTCGGAAGGTTCTCTTGCATACATTTTATTACACATAGTTCATGTTTGAAGTATGAATTGCAATATGTTAGGGCCACACACTTGTGCACACAATTTGGATTAAAAATGTTGGCAAGGAAGAAAACTAAGTAGAACAAAGAATCATGAGATTCAAAGTAAAGAGGTTGGCACCACAACAACGTTTTTTTTTCTGGAGAGTGCATTTTCTATTGATGTTGTGCTTGGATGTAAGGGGAGGAACATGAATCTAGAGGAAGGGAGTGATGCACTGTAAAGGATTGACATAAGAGGATCACATGACTTTTGAGAAAGTAGTGGCTTGTAATGGTTGCATGTGGGATCCTAATCATGGATTAAGATGTTATACCGATACCTTGGATTTGTTGTATTCAAATGAAGGTAGCTAATGACCTTTGTAAAGGAAAAAACATAAATGGGAATGTTCAGCCACTTGGACCTTTTATAACCCATTGACACTATTCTTTAGTCAGAGAGAGGATGACAATGACATTCTTTGTATATATGTTTCATGATCATTAACACATGCAAGCCATAAATAATTTGGAGCTCAATTCATTTATGGTTAAGAGAATAGCTTGGGGACCTACTCCTTCATGACATTTTTGAAAGTGCACTACGATACCTTAGTGTATCTATGTTAATGTGTATCAAAAGTGTGACAAAATTGTAGAGTCCCTTGCCACATAATGAAAGTGGGTGAGATTGAAAAACCAATGTTCTAATAGGGTGAAATATACACTAACTATGTATGCGGCTTGTACTACAAACAAGTGCGATTGGAGTAACTATGATAATTACCTGGGTGCTTCCATGCTATGCATTAAGGACTTGCTTTGAAGCCAATGAGTATTGATTTTGGCAAAGAGCTCAAATCTCATGACTATTGACGAACCGATGAAATAAGTGTGCAAATTTGTAAGGTGACAAAAAGGAGACGACAAACCATATGTGTAAGCTTATGATATTAAGCATAGAAGAAGTGCATGAACAAAAAAATATTCCAAAAGGAAGGAAAATCACATGGAAGAATGGTAAAAAAATATTTTGCATTTTTTAAAATGTGTGCATAGTACGTAATAAGTCAATAACATAAGCAAGTGATGTGATGGGGATGAGACAAGATCTATGTATTTATTTGGGACACAATGTTATGGGTGTGTCATATCATTGAAAGAAGAGAATGCTATCAAGAAGGAAGGTTTGTGAAAGATACTTGAAACCATCAATAACAAATGGAAAGGACATAGAGAAAGGAAATCAAGCAGTGGAAGCAAGAACAAAGGTGTATATGTAACAAAGGAAGCAATAATATGCAATGTTTTTATTATTATTTATTATCATTAACTATAATGCATTCGGGAAGGAGGAACAAAGAAGCAACTATCATTGATATAAGATCTGAACTACTCCAATACCCTTGTCGAGAATAATCAATATTCAAAAGTGGTACTATTGTGAAAAGAATCATAAGATGAACATTAAAGTATATGTAACCTCTTGTATATGATATTTGATAGTGCAAAGAAATAACATGATAGAAGAACCGACATGAGATGAACAATAAAAACATGGGATGCACAACCAATATGGGAGGAGAAGATTTTAGAACAACAACTCACATAAATGTCATAGGTTTTAGGAACATTGGTTGAACATGAATTCTATTTTATGTAAGAAAACAAGCTCAACAAAAGTCATAGAAAAACCATATACAGGGAAAGTGCACACCCATATATTTTGAGTCATGCAAGAAATAAAAGGTGGTCAAGAAAAAGGTAGATGGGGGTTGATCTATATGGTAGGAAAGGTAAGGCCGAGTAGGTAGTAGGAATGGTCACATGCTTAGGGGTTAGCTCAATCAATTCTCACTAATGTTGTTGGAAATTTGATTAGTTATTTGCCAATAAGTTCCCGGTATGAGCCCCCTTAGGTGAGGCACACTAGTGTACATCGACAGATTTACTAGGGATGCCATCAAGAGTATGAGGAAGCATCCCTTGTGGTTTCCCCATAATGTTTTCCTTGGAAAGAAATATAGGCATGGCCATGCTAAACAACACAAGTGTAGGAAACCAAGGGTGATGGATCCATCCTAGGTAGATTCACCAACTATTTTTGATTTTTTTGGAATGGAAACGATTATAAACTTTATCTTATCCCAAAACTATCTTTTATCTCCACAAGTTTGTATTCTCTAAATGCATATAAACTATTCCTGGTCTACATCATACAATAATATAAAGTCTCTAATTAAGGGTATGCCTATGTATGTTTTTCACCGAACTCATTCACATAAGTAATATGGAAAACAAAATAAAGTTTCTATAATTGACCTAACACATATCATTAGATTTAGGAACACATTTAAGAACACAATATAAGTATTAAGGCCTCATTGCACACTCTACTCTAAATTTTAGACCTATGGGGAACCTCGACAAGATTTCATCATCCCAAAGGCATACAAGGGTTTTCCACTCCACACCATATAAAATTTGGGAGTTTCCAATCAATGGTACACCTATATATGTTGTTACTAAACTCATGATATAAGAAATATGTCTCTTGAGATGTTGAATCAACCAAATCATAATCTTCATAAAAGAATACCAAGACAAATAATTCTTCTCTGGTTGACCTAACAACCATCACCTATATATGTTTTTAGTAAGCTCATCATATAAAAAACATGTCTCTTGAGATGTTGAATCAACCAAATCATAATATTCATAAAAGAATACCAAGACAAATAATTCTTCTATGGTTGACCTAATAACCATCACTACTTTGAGAAACGCCTCGAAGACAACAATATAAGGGACTAGAGGGGCTTTGTACACCTTAAAATTAATTCATATGTTTGGTACTCCCACATGTGATATGTTAAGTGTAGTCTTACAAGTTTTGCAATACCTTTTCCATGCCATGCATTGGAGTTTTCAATATGTAGCTTTATTATACAAGTGCCTTGTAAAAATACTAAAAAATCCATTAGGCAAGTTAATTTGTATGCACCTTGTTGCGTAGGTGTACAATGTACAACCAAATGTTATTCGGTGAATTGAGAGAATCAGAAAATAAAAAAATAACAAGTTTGTTGATTGCACAAATGGAAATCACACAATCAACATCTCGAACACTATGTAAGGATAAGTCAGAGGGAGATGGAAATGATTACCCAAGTGTTTATAGACCCTAATTAGTACCTCTATGCCTTTTCCCTTCCTTTTATGATCTAGTAAGGCCAAGAGTGGTGAAGAAGGCATTTAATTCAAGTGCAATTTGCACAAGACAACCTTCACTATGCTTTTAAACTTCTATGATTTTCAGGGTTTTAGTATTATTTGTTTTTATGGTATGTTTTTTGAATTTGATGTTGTTCATAAAGAAATTGATGAAAGATGAGAACTGTTAGATTACTGAGAGGGGGGGTGAATCAGTAATAGAGCAATCTAATCCTTTTTAACCATACAATGCAAGTGTTATATCAATGTAGCATTATCATCCAATCTTTGCAGAGTAAATAAACAATGAACAAATGAACAATCATAGACATACCCAGTACACCAATGTTTTTATGTGGAAACCCAAAGTGGGATAAAACCACAAAATGTTTTTTCTTATATGTCTTGAAGAATTACATTCATTGGAAGCACCAAATTCCTTTGTTTTCCAGCTGCAACTGGAAGGAGGCTCCAACCCCCTAGTTTCTCATACTACAACTTGAGGGAAGCTCCAACTCCCCAATTCTCTGGCTACAACTAGAAGGAGGCTACAAACCCCTATGTTCTCTGGCTACAATCAGAAGGTGGCTACAACCACCTTTCCTTGCCCCGTCCAACTGCCTTGACGTATAAGTAGAATGATGGAACCACTGTCACACTATCACTATGAAATATACTGCTGTAAACCTGTACCAATCAACCTGCACCAATAACCTGAACCATGAATCAACCATGCATAAACTTGTACCTCAACCTGTTATCAACCTATACCATAAATAAGTGCATCAACCATGCACCAACCTGTACCTCAACCTGTACAATGAACAAGTGCATCAACCATACACCAAACCTGTACACATAACATTTCACAACAACCCGTCCAAACAACCTATCACAACACGATGTCTCATCAATCTTATCAACCAAATCATATATACTTACCAAGATCAATCACCAAGACAACTCTCGAATATGTGCATCAACGAAGCATAACACAACAACTCATAATCATCGCCAAGATCAATATGTGATTTTAATAATATAGCAATACAAGTATGCTACATCATCCATAAACCATGTGTCAATAATACTAATAACACATGCCTCCAACCATGTACCAATCATGTATCAACTACTCATCAACTATTATTCATCAATATGTACCAACATCATCAACTATACACCTCATGTATGTGCCAACTCATCAACTACTTGTCTCAACCATATACCCAAAATGTACCTCAACCAAAAGCCCTCATCAATTTCATCATCCAAATCTGATTTGTAACTCTGTAATGGACTTTGCATATATGATCACATACATGCAAACCTTCCTTAACTTTAACAATAAGAGACTAACATTTTCATCAAACTTTACTTTAGTCTCACATGGCTAGTTTTGGATTAGTCAATAACCCTAACTTGAAATAATCATAGCTATGTACCTGTAATGAATAAAGATAGGAAAATAGTACACAATGTTCTTCAGTGTGTTTTATGTAATTCCTCCAGGTGTCACTAC
Source organism: Picea sitchensis (assembly GCA_010110895.2). NCBI lineage: Eukaryota > Viridiplantae > Streptophyta > Pinopsida > Pinales > Pinaceae > Picea > Picea sitchensis. The sequence goes on from SNQJ01S0053389.1 coordinate 26,022, forward strand.
TTGGAACCTCTCAGAAAAGGAGTTATAGCAAAAATGACATACCTTGTTGAATTCTGGCTTATTCCAGAGAGCAAACTTGTAGAGCGTTCCCCTCACAAAATATTTGTTGTATGGATCTGAAAATGTTACAAAGAATACTAAAGATTGTAATCTAACCAACACTTTTGGTCTTACATAATTTTGATCTGTTATGAAGAATTTATGACGTTTTTACTCGAAACACCTATTTTAGACTAGTTTAAGGACTAGCCATAAACCTTATTTTCCACAGAGTGTAACTCCAAAACTACAATGACCCACAAGTTGAAATTCGTATCACAACTACTTGGATATGTTTTCTCAATGTCATTTCAATTTCACGGTCTGAATCATTCTAGAAAAAAGTTTATTTCGAAAATGGTGAGATGACCTGTAAATAACATACCTTAGAAAGCATCATCAAAATAATTTATCCTCCCTTGAATTTCGACCTTCTTTACTTCAACTTCTCTTTGAAATTAGGCTTAGATATCCTTTGGTTACCTCAGTCACCTATATATATTCAATATTTTGAAGTGTGATTTAAAATGAGAGAGCCTTGTCTCTTATTTATACTTTCATGTAGCTTCCTCAAGGGGTTACCTTTTAACCATCTTAACCCACTTTCCTTATTTTAGGGTTAACCAACTTCTAACCACTTGTCCAAGTAGTAATTTATCCATTAAATTTATTATTTAAATAATCTATTTTGTATCCACTTTGACTTATAGTACACTCATCACTTCACTTTACCTCAATGGGTTACCTTCTAACCATCTTAAGCCACTTTCCTTGTTTTAGGGCTAACCCACTTCTAACCACTTGTCAACTTAGTAATTTCTCCATTAACTTTATTATTTAAATAATTTCTTTTTTCTTTACTTTGAATTATAGTACACTCATCACTTCACTTTATTATTTACCTTCTAAAATATCTTAAACCACTTTGACTACTTTGACCTTTTGGGGCTTCTAGATGACTCATGAGGGTTCTCCAACTTCACATGGCCATAAATATCTAACCGTGAGGAGTTATGTGACATTCCACATACCACTAGAAATGGAATGAAATGTACTATCCATCTAGAATATTCTTGCCTTCAAATATATCAAAACTCATACCATTATCCATAAAAAAAACTTGGGTCCATTACCCAAACCTGGGTTCTCCAACTTCTCATGGCCATAACTCTCTAACCGTGAGGAGTCATGTGACGTTCCAGATACCACCGGAAATGGAATGACATGTACTATCCATATAGAATAGTCTTACCTTCAAATATATTAAAACTCATACCATTATACATGAAACAACCTTGGGTCCATTACCCAAACCTTTGTGCTACCAGAATTCGCTACCAGACTTTCTCCAAGGGTTGACATCAATCACTAAGGGTTGAAATCAATCTACAATATCACTCTCCAATAGTTGACATCAATGAAAACCAATAATCCATACCAACTATCCATCAACCTAATCCAACTGTCTGACAATCTCCCCCTTTGGCATTGATGGCAACACTTAGTCATGATAACATTCATGCTTATACTATTCATCAATGTTTCTATCTCTCCCCCTTTGACATCAATGGAAATGGGTATCTCCCTTTGGGGATGCTCCCCATGACTGAACTCTCCTTGGAGCTTCTCCCCCTGTCTACGTGCCTTTGATTTTTCTTTGTGTTTATAACCCGTTGATTACTCTCTTTCCCTTCATATGAATAATATCTCCCCCTTTGACAAAGGGTATTGCTCTAAATTCATATCACTCATTCTTCCCTTGTGGCAATCACTCCCCTTGGAAACATGCCTGTATGCTCTCTCTCCAATCATTTACCTTTGCATATGATAAATCTCTCCCTCTTTGTCCTATTTATGGTGCTTCCTTGTGTACATCTAAGACATATAAGATAAGCATTCAAAAGCATTCATTTTGGAGTAGACATTATTGCTAGTCTCTAGTGAAGATACTTAAGGGCTTCCCGTGGAAGTGGTTTTGTAAAGATGTATTCCACTTGTTCTTTTGTTCCCACATATTCAACTCTGATGTTCTTCTCTGCAACATGTTTCCGTGGAAAGTGATACATGATTGGAATGTGCTTCGTCCTGGAGTGCATCACCGGGTTTTTTGAGATACTGATGGCACTTGTATTATCAAAATAGATTGGAATGGGTTCATCATACTCAACCTGCATATCTGTCAAAGTTTGTTTCATCCATCGAACCTATGTACAACATGCTGCTGCTGCAATATACTCTGCCTCATATGTAGATAATGATATTGATGGTTGTTTCTTGCTTAGCCAAGATACTAAACACTCACCCAAGTAGAACACTACTTCACTGGTGCTTCGTCGGTCATCAATGCAACCTGTCCAATCTGCATCTATGTAGACAATAAGTGATAGATCCTTTCCTTTTTGGATACCATAATCCAAACTCTTATGTTCCTTTGAGATATCTGAAAATCCTCTTCACTGCTAATACATGTGATTCCTTTGGTGCTGCTTGAAATTGTGCCACCTGTCCAAATGCCCGCATTACATCTGGTCTGGATGTTGTCACATATAGTAAGCTACCAATCATTGACCTGTATTGCCTCTAGTATGTAGACTTTGAATCATCATCTTTGCTCAACTTGCAACTGGTTTGCATAGGAATGGTAATTGGTTTTCAATATTCCATTCCGAACCTCTTTAGCATTTATCAGATATACTTAGTTTGAGAAATAAAAATTCCTTGGTTTCTTTGACATATCTAAATACCCAAAAAGAAATATAGTTCTCTAAGTAATGACATTTCAAATTCATTCTGCATATCCTTTGCAAATTTATGGCTTAACCTGTCATTAGTACTTCCAAAACAATATCATCAACATAAATTTCAATTAATAAAATACTAACTTGAGTTACCTTGATGTAGAGGTTGTTGTCTGTGTTTCCTTTCCACAGTTTGTAGGGAGTTTTGTCATTGTTGCTTCTGAGCATTACTCTGTTTTGAATGTGAACTGTTGTATGCACTGCATGTGTCCAAAAAATATCTGTCAATTTGGAATCCATTAGCATTGTTCGAGCCATTTCCTGTGTAATTATCATCCATTATGATAATGTTCCTTTGTATCTGAACCACTCTTTGAACCAATTTATGAATCCATGCTCTCGTCCACTATCATATATCCGTCCAAACCTGTTAAGTGTTCTTACGAATCCATCTCTATCCATATTGTCAAAGACTCTACTTGCACAACTGTCCATAATGATGACCCATTTATCACTATACTATCATGAAGTCTTGATTAATTTATCAAACTGTACTTCTGCTAACTGACTGCTCTGAATCTGTCTTCTCAAACTCTGCAAGCTTCTCGAAGGATGGTTCTTTGGTCTATCACAACTATCGCATAAACTCCCCCTATCTAATATTCATATTACTTGGGAGTCTCTAAGCCGGATGGCTCAGAACAATTCCTTCTCTGATTTGTATTCATCATCATCTTCATTGGTAGATTCATTATCTCTCTGAGCTCTGACTTCTTTCTTTCTATATGTGGATTCATCTTTCACTACAATGCCTGAAAGTACAATCTCTTGAACATGTTCCTTGTTTACCTATCCTTCCTTTCTTTTAGTTATTTTCCAAACCTTTCTGTTTCTGACATCTTTCTTTTTCTCTGTAGAATTTTCTTCATCTCATTTTATTTCCAATCTTGCGATCTCTGGTACCTGGTCTTTGTTCACCCATTCTCCCTGTTTTCTTATCCATACTTTCTTATATATGATATCAATGTTCTATTTCATGGAAGTATCGATCATGCTTCTACAATCAATGGCTATGTGTCCATAGTTATGACATTTGTAACACTCAATGTTACGTGCGACCACATAGGCGCTTCTTGCTTGAACATTTATTTTATAATCCCTGCAATCTGCAACCTTATGTCCAAAATTAGTACAATAAAAACAATGACCATAAAAGAAATTTGCATACCTGGGAGTGAATGATCTTCTTTGTGGTGTAGTCCTTCTGAATTTTTTCCTTGACTGATCATGATTATGATTGAAGCTTCTTTGTGGCTTGAACATAGATGGTCTTCTTGTAGATGTATCTTCAATAGTTTTCTTAGACTCTAGTTGATCATGATTTCTTCCTTTGATCACTTCTGCATAACTCTTTCTATTTTCTTCATTCTTCTTTTCTATCAACCTAGAGTGCTTCTCTTCATTTTCTGTAGCTGATGTGGATGTTTCTATCTCTTCAACGTTCTTTTTGAGATTGACGATTTTACTTCTCAATGTGACAACTTCTTCTTCAAGTTTCTCAACCTCTTCTTCTTTCTTTAATATCTGAGACTTCATGACTTATTTTTTTCTCTTCGCTTCTTCAAGCTGAATTTTTAATGTGATTATTTCTTCTTCAAGTACTTTCTCTTCTTGACCAAACTCTAACTCAAGATGGTTTAGATCGTTATTTCTTTCCTTAAGATGATCTGTCAATATATTCTCTCTCATTTCTACTTCTTCCTTCTGTGCTGCTATGTCGGCTTCCAAATACTTATTTTGATATTCAATATTTTCTTTGATATTTCTAGATTATTCTAGCCGAGTTCGTAAGTTCTCGATGACCTCTTGGGCTTCTTAAAAAACGTGAACACATTCCTTTTGTTTCATCAACTCTTTCTTGAGTGAATTGTTTTCTTCTCTTAGTTCATCTAAAGCACTAATCCATTCTGCCTCATAATTGTCTTCTTTTTCAATTTGTTTTTCTGCCTCATTTCCTTCATGGCATTCTATTTCAATATGTCCACGTTTTTCACAATTAAAGCAAAAAAACATACCTCTGGTGATTATGTACTCTTGATCTTCTGAATATGTTTGACATGGTGAACATAATTCTTCTTGATTTGTATCTGCATCTTCTTTGACATTTTATGAATCTACGATGGGTGAAGAATATATGTCATGTAACTTATCCCAAAGTTCTTTTGCTGATGAAAATTTACCAACCTTTTCTCTTACCAGATTAGGTAATCCTTCCCAGATGAAATCTATTGATATTTTGTTATTCTTCTTCAATTCCTTCTTGGCTGCAGTCTTTGCCCTTTTTTAACTATCATATCCTGTAACAATTGATATCCAAATAAATGTCCCTGTGCCTATAAAAATACTTTCGTCCTTATGCTCCACATCTCATACTTAAAACCATTTTGACCATTAAACATTGGTACTCTATTCTCAGAATAATCCATGATCCCCTTCCAGTGGTTAAACTGTTTCCTGAAGGAACCGGCTCTAATACCAATTGTTGGATTACCGAGAGGGGGGGTGAATAAGTGATAGAGCAATATAATCCCTTTTAACCATATAATGCAAGTGTTATATCAATGTATCATTATCATCCAATATTTGCAGAGTAAATAAACAATGAACAAATGAAAAATCATACACATACACAGTACACCAGTGTTATTATGTGGAAACCCAAAGCGGGAGAATACCACATAATGTTTTTTCTTATATGTCTTGAAGAATTACATTCATTGGAAGCACCAAATTCCTTTGTTTTCCAGCTGCAACTGGAAGGAGGCTCCAACCCCCTAGTTTCTTAGGCTACAACCTGAGGGAAGTTCCAACTCCCCAATTCTCTGGCTAAAACCATAAGGAGGCTACAACCCCATGTGTTCTCCGGCTACAACCAGAAGGTGGCTACAACCACCTGTCCTTGCCCCGTCCAACTGCCCTGACGTATAAGTAGAATGATAGAACCACTGTCACACTATCACTGTGAGATATACTGCTGTAAACCTGTACCAATCAACCTGCACCAAACAACTTGTACCAATAACATGAACCATGAATCAACCATGCATCAATATATACCTCAACATGTTATCAACGTATACCATAAATAAGTGCATCAACCATGCACCAACCTGTACCTCAACCTATACCATGAACAAGTGCAACAACCATGCACCAAACCTGTACAAATAACATTTCACAACAACCTATCACAATAAGATGTCTCATCAATCTTATCAACCAAATCAGATCTATTAACCAAGATCAATCACTAAGAAAACTCTCGAAGACGTGCATCAATCAAGCATAACACAACAACTCATAATCATCACCAAGATCAATATGTTCTTCTAATAATATACCAATACAAGTATGTTACATCATCCATAAAACATGTGTAAACAATACTACTAACAAGTGCCTCCAACCATGTACCAAGTATGTACGAATCATGTATCAACTACTCATCAACTATGACTCATAAAGATGTGCCAACATCATCAACTATACACCTCATGTATGTGCCAACTCATCAACTACTTGTCTCAACCATATACCCTGTTATAACCCTATAATTTATAGGATCAACTGATGACTGAAATGTTATCTCTTTAGTGTTTTGTTTGTCAAATGATTTTTCATTCTGCAAATAATTTGAGGAAAAAGGAAGAAAAAGAAAAAGAAAAGAAAAGAAAAGAAAAGAAAAGAAAAAGAGAAAAGAAAAAGAAAAAAGAAAAGAAAAAGAAAGAAACAGAATAAAAGAGGGCATAAAAGAAATTCAATAGAGCCCCATGCAATAATAATGACTTGGTCCATACCTTTCAAGCATGGCCAAGTTCTTTTAAATTGATGTTGATAGGAGTAGTGAATAAGCTTGGTTAAACTGTTTAATCTTAGCCAAGTGATCTAGGTTAGTTAGTGAATAAATTTGGCCAGACTGCCTAATCTTGGTCAGATAGCCCCAGGATAGAGTAATTTCTTAGTCCAACAGTTTAATCTGGGCTAATTGTCATAGGTTATTAAGTTAGAACACAGGTAGTTTTCTTCATTTCAATAAAACCAGCCCGATGATCAATGTTGAACCATGTCTTGGATGTTTAAAAGGTTGGTTGTCTAACCCCTTGGTGATAGAAACATGGGAAAGCCTGGGAAAACCCATGATATTCACTTATCCTAAGTTCTCCGGGCGCATATGCTTTCACGCTCACATTTATGCACCGCTCATGTATCAACGGCTCAGATGTTCGCACCCAGATCTACAGTGGACAAGTCTTTCCGGACCCCCCCGACCGATCTACCT
>SNQJ01S0053389.1:33187-45337 GCA_010110895.2 Picea sitchensis
GGGGGGGCTGTCCAGAATGTGTGTTAAAGATCGCGCACAGATCTGCGGTCGAAAGGAAAGTGCACAAATCAACGGCTCATGATATTTTTTGGACCCCCCCGATCGATCTACCTTTAATGGTGGGGGGTGGGGGGTTCGGAATGGAATTTTACTCTGGCGGGCCCCCTATCCATATGTGGCATGAATCCATTGGTCCCGAATCCCACCGCCTATTATTGTCTGACATACCTCGTCACCGCATGACGTCATTATCCACCTTTTCCGTAAGAGTCACCTCCCATAATTCTGTTAGTCCTTCTCCCTCATTCACCCGTGGCAAGTCCCTTCACCATGGTCTTTTCCCCCAATCAATAACTGCCACGTCACTCAACCGTATGCTTCAGTCATTGTCACCTGCCATCTCACGCTCTAAATGACTCGTTGGCCATTTATTACTGGCTAACTTATCTGTTAACCAGCTGACCTGTCTCCCGCGCCCAACTGATACTCGTTTACTCAAAACTACCCTCACCCTTCATTCCTTCACCATTTACCCGCTCATCGCACCAGATAATTTTCCCCGTTTTCCTCTCTGTTACAGTCAGTCGCCCAAATCTACAGTCGTCCCGCTAACTTTTGTTTTATTTGCAGGTATTGTTACAGTAATGGCGCCAAAGTCGAAGCGAACAGAAGGTGAGGAGAATTCGTTTCTCCCACCTCCTGTCGACCTCAACAGGATTCCTCTGGCCGACAAAGACTACTTAATCGCAGACACGATATGCGATTTCGACTTTGCAGACCTATAGTCATGGCTTAAAGAAGTCTTCCTAGACCAGAGTGACGAAATTGGGCTCTGGGAGTCCAACCTACCCTTGTATCTTTTCCCCCAGATTCACCACTTCCTAAAGTTTTCCCTCAAGTGCCAAGCCCATTATATCCCCGAGAAAAGAGCAATTTTTTCCTCGTCCGGGGAAATTCTTTTCCTCATCACACCAGAAACCATCGACCAAATGATGCAAATATCCCGAGCCAACTCCGCCTCACCTTTTAACCTCGAGATCATCAAAAAGCTATACCAGAAGCTGTCGTTTCCTCAAAGAGCTCATTTTTTTGAGCTTTTTCTTCCACAATCCGCTCAACTCCCCACTACAAACCCCCCTTATCCTTCCTCCCTATTCTCAATAAAAGGAAACTAGGTCATCACCTCACTATGTGCCTTGCTTGGTTATTTTTCAGATCAATGGGTAGATGAACCCATTTTGGGATTTCTGTCTATTTTCTCCACCGATGAGAAACCCACTACCCAATTTGATTTCAGCATGTTCCTGGCGGACAACATTCATGAGCAATTCATAAATTTCTCCACAGAAGGCATGTTCTGGTATTCTTCAATACTGGCATACCTGTTCGTTTTCTTCCAAGCGGACAAATTTTCTTTTTCTATGCAGAAGATGGTAGACCCCAGGCAGTAACACCATGGACTTCTCTGCTCAGACATAACTCCATGAAATTCATTTTCAAGCAGTTCATCGAGCAGTTCTACCACCCAGTGGTGAGTATGCTTAGCGACAGACCCGAACCCAGAATTAATGACGAAGTTCAGAGGATCCTACATCTCTCAGATTTTACAAAGACTGGTGATTAGTACCTGTACCAAAATCATACTGAGATCGGAGTATATGGGTGCGAGTTGGCCCCATATAATCTACCCAAGTACTTACCTGTCAGAATTTTCACCCTGGAATACATAAGGCAGATGATAAACTCAGACGACACACATTTTGTGTCTTTGAAGAAGAAGAAGCAGCTCAGAATCAAAGGGCATATTTGGTCTTTCATTTGCAACAGTCGAGGCGCCGGGGAGGAAGCAGACAGACTGCTGAAGGAAATGAAATTTTTTGTTAGTTTCACATGGCACTATGATCTGTGCGGGATAATTTTCGAGATGAGGATAAAAAATAAGAATATCCCGTATGTTCACATATCTAGTCCCGAGGTAGAAAAATTTGCAAACCAGACAGAATGGGAGCCAAATACTTTGGTCGAGATAGAACAACAGGACCTCCCGGTCACTGTATCACAAATGACCACACCACAAGCCCCCAAGGAGAAAAGGCCTAGGCAGGATCTGTCACCTCCTGTCACTGAAGTATCATCTAAAGAGTTTTGACTACATACCAAGAGGCCAAAAGCCAGTCCGACACCCAACACGGCTGGTGAAAAGGGAATGCAATCCACTTCCACAATGATGGAGGTTGATCGGTCGCTCCTCAGTACAAGAAGCAAGAAGATCATAACCTCAGTATTGCTAAATAAGCCTATAGACACTCCACCAATCAACTAGCCAGGCAAGACAGGACCGAAGCTGAGTATCTTTGAGAAATATGATTTGATCAAGAAAAAGAATCAGACTCTGACTAGCAGCACATACGCCCAGTTCTGGAAGCATACGTTGACTGCACAACACAGACTGCTATCGACATTCAACACTGAGAAGGGTAGAATGCACATGACATTTCTCCAAGCATAGGTCCCAGAACCAAAGGTAATCACCGATTACAATAGGGCAACTTTTGAATTCCAGACTAAGGACGTGCATCCAACTAATCAAATGGATCTGCACAGGCAAACTGGAGAAATGGTTTTCTCCATGTTGGAACATGCTTCCACTACTGCCTCCAGGTTACAAGTGTCTCTAAATAACGTCCAGACCCAGTTGAAGTTGGAGAAAATATCATCCTTTGCCAAGGATAACAGGATTAAGACGTTGGAGGAACTGGTCCTCAAGATCGGGTATGATCCCTCAAATGTGAAAGCAGTCGAGGAGATGATCAAGAAGAAAGATGCCGACATAACATCTTTGAGGAAACAATTGAAGCTTCCACCAACAGTAGACTCGCAGGCAAAGTAAATAGCAGAGACAGAAGGAGAAAAAGATGAGATGCTTAAGTTGATCATGGAGCAGAATGCGCAATTGAAGGAAATGGACGCTGAAATGGAGAAGCTAGTGAAGGAGAAAGAACAATCAAAACCCATGGAAGTCATTCCATTGAGTGTAGTTCCACTCTCATAAGTGAGCACAACATCACTAGAAGAAATTCCATCGGCAAACCCACTGACGCCTCTGGGAAAGACTGTTGAACTGGCTAAGTCTATGGAAGAGATGAATATGCAAGAAACAGAGATTAGCAGGCTCAAAAAGGAGATTGAGAACCTCCAGGAACTCAAATCTTCTTACCAAACCAACTACTCCAAGGAAAAACAAATGTCAAATCATCTCAAACAAGAGTTACAACAGCTTCGGAAGCAAACAATGGCAGGCAAAACACTGGCCAAAGTAAAAGAAAGCGTCTGGACAAACATCACCAAGTCTATGAATGAAATATGGCCAATGATACAGATTATGTTTGAGCAAAATGAATTGGTACAAAGAAGTAAACAAGCCACCGAGAATATTAGATTAGAACTGGGAGAGATGCCCACAAAGGCTAATGAAATCATCAAATTCCTGAATTCTAAAACCAGAGAGGAGCTGGAAGATCTGAGAATTGAGGATAGAACAGAGACCATCCTTGAGGTCAAGAGAGTCTTGACCAAGAGAGGACTAATGCTACAGCTAGAAGAAAAGGTTCAGGCTATGGACCTAGGGGTGCAATGGTTTTTTAGCAAGATCGAGGCTCTACAGAAGAAAGGTCTTCTTGGTTTGAAGGCGATAAATGACAAATTGATGATGCTCCCTGATTACAAAAAGAGACTAGCCGATGTGGCTAAGGATAGTTCGGAATTTTTAGGAATACAAGGCATTATCATTGGCAAAGAATTCCTAGATGCTCTACAGTTGGACATCAACATACAACATGAGATCCGATACATCTTCATCATCAAGCCAACCTTTGCTAAATACACAGAGATGGATGAAGTCTACCGAAGGTTACTCAAAGTCAGTGTTCCTAGTCATCTTCGATGGGAAGAGCTTTGCAATCTGATCGAGTAGTCGATGAGTTGTCCTAGCCCAGTCAGCTATCCAGTTTGACGAGGTCATGCAGAGGCCTCACCAACGGTTCACCCAGAAAACAACATGAAACTTCAACACATCATCAAACATTTTCCTAGATTTTTGCAGTTTGTTAAGTTAGTTAAGCTAAAAATAGATTTACCACGTCCTGATCTTTAGTGACAGGATCGTTTGTAATTTTGGATATAAATACTTCACTTTTCGAAGTATTGAGGGTTGATCTTTACACCCTGCGAGCTACCAGACTGTAATATTTTTCAAGAGATCTTCCATTAATACAAAGAGGCATTTCCACAGGATTCTTGCGTGTACTCATTGGTGATGTTTTCCTTTCTAAGTTAAATGTTATTCTCGCTTAGTTATTGCATTGTTTTCTAAATCTAATCTTTGAAAGTAACGAACGTTGTAGGATTTATCGTCGTATACCCTGTTTCTAACTTTAAAAGATTTTAGTGTTACATCTTCTGATATTACGATAAAGGAATTCTTAACTGCTTCTTTGTTGTGATTGACTTTCTCGCCTTTTCTGCTATTCCTCATTTTTGCTGCTAAAAGAATCCAACGATTACATTATCTCACCCTGTGAAAGGTTTCTTTGTTTTCTGGTTTAGATTTTATTTCATGATACATACCCCATAGCCCAATGGATGTGTAAAGCTCTCTCAGCCAACCCAACAAAAACGACAACAAACAAAACAAACATATTTTATTTACCTAGCCTAATATTTTAAATTTGAAACATATCTAAATCATACAGAGAGATCCCTCTCTGAAGCTGGTAGGGCTAGATCCCAGTTTCAAAGCGGTTGGATAAAGTTACCTCCTGTAGATTTCTTCTTTTCTGACAACCTCTAGGAAATTTACAGAGCGTTAACATAGTGGTGACCATACTGGGGAAGAACTAAACAAATTTTAACCTCACGTTTTCTTTTCCTGGAAGAAAAGTTTGTTTCTGAAAAATTGCAAATCTGAGAAAGAAATAATGTTTAGAGGTTGTTAAAAACTTGCACATATTATTTTCAGATTCGTAAAACTAAAAAGTATATATATAAAAATAAAAAAGAAATCTGGCTCCCAAAAGAGCTTATACTCGATCTCACCCATACTTAGAACTTGCAATAGCAACTGATAATCCATAACAATTACTCAGGAAAAAGACCATTGCAGAAGGTTCAGTAAGTCATAATCCCCTTCAGAGGTCCCCTTCTCTTCCAGAGGAGCTTGTTGCCTTTCAGTATCTTGACTTTGACATCCTTTTCGAACAAAGCCTGTTTAGAACGAAATCTGATAGCTTTGTGGCTGAAACCGTCCCAGACCCAACCGTCTTGCAACCCTGGACCCCTGAAGTTCTATCTCCCACTACTAAACCTCAAACCACTCACTCTGTGCTAGCTAGCCCCTCCTCATCCTCATCTTCTGTCACCACCCCACCTATCATCCAGGTTGTCGTCCCGCCCGCTCCGCCTATCATGGCAGCCAGATATGCTCCCTTGGTGTTGGTCGCACCCCTTCATGCTATGCCCCAGGATTATCAAACGAGACTTCCACAGTTCGATGGAACATGACCCTTGAGCGCCCAACAACACGTTGATAAAATGAATGATTATTTTGATCTGCAGGAAGTAGATGAGGCTGACGTTCAAATGAGATTGTTTGCACAGAGTTTGATAGGTGACGTTAAGAAATGGTACAAAGGCTTACGCGCTGCCTCAGTGCTTGACCTTACAACATTTAGAAGAAGTTTTCTAGACAGATGGGAGGTAAAGAAAAATCCTCTCCAGATCTTGTCAAAATACGAAAACATCAGAAGAAATCAAGGTGAGACAGTACAAGATTATTGAACCCGTTTCAATAACCTGTACAATGCAATTCCAGCCGATATTAAACCTCCACAAGGTTTGGCATTGATAAAATTCCCTGATAGTTTTGACATGGATATGTCGTATCAATTAAGGGAAAGAAACTCCACCACCCTGGAGGACATGCATAAAAGTGTAATAAGTGTGGAGGCCAACCTGTTGGAAAAAAGGGCACGACAAAGGATAGAGAGGAGAGTCACAATCAAAGAGGAACCTTACACATCAAATTCCGATTCCAAATTGGATTCCTTAGCTAGAGCAATGGAAAGAATGATGGAGAGATTTACTGTATCCGAAAGAAACCCTCCTAGAGAAAACCCACCAGCTCCTCAAATTCAGAATCCTAACTTCAGAAGAAACCCTCCTCAAATCAGTGAGAGAGATCCTAGGGATCAAAGGGAACAGAGAGGTCCTGATCAACAGTTCAGACCGCCCCTACAAGAAAATTATGCTGATGAAGGAGATGAGGTCATTGAAGAACCAGAGGATACACACATAAACCTCATGGGCATTCACGACAACAGAGCAATTTTCCTCACCCAGGAGGAGCAAGAACTTTTTCTTCTTTCTCAAACAAAGGTGAGCGAAGAAGCGGAAGATACCGAACATCAGACATTTGAAAATTCCATTATGGAGGTACATTGGCAGTACAATCTGAGAAGTAAAAAGACAAATGGGAGTTCCCCAAAAAAGGTAACCGAAACAAAGAAAATAGTCGAAACCAAGAAATCCCCCGAGCCTTCTATCGAGAAGATCCCTGAAAAATGTGATGCTGAAGATCCAGCGAAAAGAAACCTTACCATTTTGAAAAGATCATCGCAGACTGAGGTTTCATCAACTAACCCACCAAAGATTTCTGCCCAGAAGACCACGATGGAAAAATTAGAATTGCAGAACCAAAGCAGAGCACCTACACCTTTCAGCCTCGAAGGGGAATTAACCAAAGTAAAAATTCCCATCCCCCTTTTCGAGTTGATGAGAAAAGACGCTTACCGTTCACAGGTGATTAAAGCGTTGAGCATTGAACCTGACATGGGCACGGAGGCCTTAACTGTTGGATCGATGAATCATTCAGATACTGTAAACCTCACCGATGATCAACCCGAACTCTTGTTTGGCCCTGAAGTTGATGGTCAAACCGACAATGGCATTGTTGCCCATTTTTACATCAGCCTTAATATACTCGACCTAATTCTGCATAATGCTATGTTAGATTCACGTGCTTCCCATAATCTGATGCCTAAAGCAGTGATGGAAAAACTGGGACTTGAGGTTACCAGACCTTACAAGGACTTACACTCTTTTGACTCCAGTAAAGTCAGATGTATTGGTTTGATCAAGGATTTGTGTATCACCCTCATTCAGATTCTCGCAAAAAGCATGGTCATGGATGTTGTGGTTGCAGACATTCCCCCAAAATATGGTATGTTGTTGTCCAGGTCTTGGGGGGCCAAGTTGAAAGGCACGTTGCAGTTGGATATGTCATATGCCACCATCCCGTTATTTGGGCAACAGAGGAGACTGTACAGAGAAACACTGATGAAATATATGGTCAACAACCAATAAAAGCCACACAACTATCCTCTGTACTTTGCTCATTCTGACCTAGATTCCTTTATCCTATATAATGATGGCGATACGGGAGAACAAATCATTCAGCTGGAAGAAGATACATCTGGTCCAAACGAAGGCCAAGAGATCACCGAGGAAGACAGAAAGAAAAATGTGATAAGTGAAGAATTGCCAGCAGAATTCTGGAGCATGGACTTCGATGGAGCTGCAAGCAAAGAAGGAGCTGGAGTAGGAGTTTGGTTGCACAATCACAGATCCAGGTATTCGGAAAACCATTCTTACAAATTAAATTTTCAATGCACTAACAATATTGCCGAGTATGAAGCCTTGATGCTCGGTCTGAAGCTTCTAAAGAAAGTCGGTGCGAAACAAATTATGGTAAGAGGTGATTCTGAGTTAATAATCAAGCAAATTAAAGGTGAGTATGCAACAAAACATCCCTGTCTTAGAGCTTATAGGAATGTTGTTCTAGATGCCCTTAAATGTTTCACTAAAGTTGATTTGCAGGTGATGCCTAGGGGACATAATATTTTAGCAGATGGGTTAACTACGTCAACAACCACATGCAAGATACCTTTTTGCTCCACTCGCCCATACACGTTGGAGGTGAAGTGCAGATCAACTATTCTAGACAACATCAGATACTGGCAGGTATTTGGTAATGATGATCAAATTGAAGATTTTCTACAATGTAAAAATGATTTCGAGTGTACAAACATAGACTTAGAAAATGAAGATGAAAATGTAAAAAGACCTGATTTTGGAAATGATAGTGTAAATAAGATAGATTCAGGAGAGTTAGGTGAGGATGAGATAGAAGATGATGTTTTGCATTTAAAAAGTAATGTTTTACCTAGGGGTTTAGTTCCTTTAGAAGACCTATTTGATTTTAATAATGTAGCTAAAAAACCAAAAATTGAAGCCAGTGGTCAAGAAGTAGAAGACTGTAATATAGGGACAGAAGAGAAACCCAAGATGGTGAAACTTTTCCAAATCATTACCCCCTGAGCAGAAACTCAAATACATTGAGATTTTCAAGGAATATTCAGACATATTTTCCTGGGGTTACGAGGACTTGAAAGCTTATGACACCAGCATCATACAACATAGGATTCCAATAAAAGAGGATCAAAAACCTTTCAGACAGAAACTTAGGAGAATCAATCCCAAGCTACTTCCCCTGATAGAAAAATAAATCAAAAAAATGTACGATGCTAAAATCATAGTTCTGTTACGATTTTCCAAATGGGTTTCAAATTTGGTCCCAACCCGAAAGAAATCTGGAGAAATTAGGCTTTGCATCGATTTTCGAAATCTGAATAAGGTCTCTCTAAAGGACAATTACCCATTGCCAAAAATGGACCACATATTACAAAAGGTAGTCGGATCCAGTCGAATCTATTTACTGGATGGGTTCTCGGGTTATAATCAGGTCCTCGTTCACCCAGATGACCAAGAGAAAACCGCTTTCACAACACCATGGGGTACTTTCATGTATGTGAAAATTCCTTTCGGGTTGATGAACGTTGGGTCCACTTTCCAGAGAGCGATGGATATCGATTTTGTGGAAGAACTCGGCAAATTTATTGTCATCTATCTGGACGATGTAACTGTGTTTTCCCAATCCGATGATGAGCACTTACGACATCTCAGACGAGTTTTCGAGAAATGCAGGAAATTTGGGATTTCTTTGAATCCTAAGAAGAGCCTTTTCAAGTTAGAGGAAGGTAAACTGATGGGGCACATAATCTCTAAGGACGGAATTAAAATAGACCCCAGCAGAATCAAGGCCATTCAGAAATTAGAACACCCAAGAAATATCAAAGAGTTACAGTCTTTTATCGGAAAAATAAACTTTCTGCGAAGATTCATACCCAACCTGGCCGAGCTTCTCAGGAACATCACAAACATGTTAAAAAGGGACACAAAACTGAAATGGGACACAAAGTCCAAGCAGTCTTTTGAACAGGTCAAACGCGCACTCACACAGGCTCTAGTCTTGATCAGTCTTGACTTCACCAATGATTTTTATCTTTTTTCTTTCGCCTCTGAACATACCATTGCAACAGTATTACTACAGAAAAACAACGAAGGGTATGAACAACCCGCAACCTTTTTCAGTAAAGCTTTAAGAGATGCTACCTTGAATTATAAAATAATGGAGAAACAAGCTTTTGCCTTCTTAAAAGCCATAACAGATTTTAGAGTATATATTCTCCATTCCCACATCATTGCATATGTTCCGAATGCGGTAGTAAAAGACATTTTAACCCAGGACAATCCGGATGGACGAAGAGGAAAATGGATTGCTATCATTCTAGAGTATGACATAGAGATTAAGCCTACTAAACTGATAAAAGATCAAGGTCTAGCAAAGTTAATGGCTGAATCAAATTTCCATGCTCTTGACATTAATTTCTTAGCTGCAGTAGATGAACAGGGCGAACAGGCGACTCCAAGCATGAAAGAGGTATTTTTGAACTCTCCATGGTACACAGACCTGATATTTGTTTTGCATAATTTACAAGCTTCCCCTGGTCTGACCAAAACTAAAGCTAGGTTTTTGAAATTGAAAGCATTGAAATTTTGCATTCTAGAAGGCAATCTGTATTGGAAAGATCCTGGAGGTATTTTGTTAAATTGTCTATTGAAGGATGAAGCTGACAAAGTATTGCAGGATTTTCATGCAGGAGACTGTGGTGGTCATCTGAGCTGGAAGGCCACAGCCAACAAAATCCTCAGAGATAGATTCTATTGGCCAACTCTATTCACTGATGTGCATCATAAAGTGACTTCGTGTCATAAATGTCAATTGTTCGAAGGAAAAAGGAAACTTCTTCCTCTACCCCTGAAACCAATCTCCGTTGAAGCTACTTTCCAACAATGGGGATTAGACTTCATCGGAGAAATACATCCTCCCTCTTCGGGCCAACACAGGTGTATTCTTACTGCCACAGATTATCTTACAAAATGGATCGAAGCAGTACCAAGCAGGCAAGCCACTGATTCTGTCATTATTAAATTTCTTGAAAATAATATCTTGTCCCGTTTTGGATGTCCTAGAAAGATTATAACTAACAATGCAACTTCTTTTTGATCTAAGAAACTCTTAGATTTCTGCAACCAGCATCGTATTGGTTTGGGACATTCCACAACTTACTACCCTCAGGGAAATGGGCTGGCGGAATCATCAAATAAAACCCTGGAAAACATTATCAAGAAAACTTTGCAAGAAAACAAAAAGTCGTGGCATAACAAGTTGGTTTTCGCACTTTGGGCCGACAGACTGACCACCAAAAGGTCAATCGGTATGTCACCGTATCAGCTGGTCTATGGAACATAAGTAGTTTTTCCCACTTCCCTAGGAGTTCCTGTCATGAAACTGCTGCAAGACATGCAAGCTGAGCCGAACGACTCCCAAAGAAGGATAAACCAGATGATCCATTTGCAACAGTCCAGGGAAGAAGTATACAACAAGACTCAGGTAGTCTAAGAAAACATTAAGAAGATTATTGACAAAAGAACCAAAGAAGATGATTTCGAGCTAGGTGACTTGGTGCTGAGATGGGATTCCTGAAATGAAGACAAGGGAAAGCATGGAAAATTCGACAGTCTGTGGAAGGGACCATACATGATTCAAGCATTTAGAAGGAATAATGCCTTCTTGCTCAACAACAGTGATGGGACAAATCTGCCAGGAGGACCTGTAAATGGAAGAATGATGAAGCATTATTCACCGCCTGAGTAGGGACCTGAAGTCACACTTTCCATTGTACAAACCATTTTCATTTTTCTTGCTAATTTCTAAGTGAATAACTTTGGTCAGATGGTTGAAGCTCGCAGAGAAGGCTCTAAGCCACTGAACATTGTCTTCTAATTTTCGAAATAAAACCAATCAAGCAACAAAGGTGACTATGGAGAAAGTTTCAGAACATCAGGAATCATGATTCTTGGCACTTCACAAGGAGACTACTATCCCCAGGTGGAGCCGCTGTTATAACCCTATAATTTATAGGATCAACTGGTGACTGAAATGTTATCTCTTTAGTGTTTTGTTTGTCAAATGATTTTTCATTCTGCAAATAATTTGAGGAAAAAGGAAGAAAAAGAAAAAGAAAAGAAAAAGATAAAAGAAAAAGAAAAAAGAAAAGAAAAAGAAAAAAGAAAAGAAAAAGAATAAAAGAGGGCATAAAAGAAATTCAATAGAGCCCCATGCAATAACAATGACTTGGTCCATACCTTTCAAGCATGGCCAAGTTCTTTTAAATTGATGTTGATAGGAGTAGTGAATAAGCTTGGCCAAATTATTTAATCTTAGCCAAGTGATCTAGGTTAGTTAGTGAATAAATATGGCTAGATTGCCTAATCTTGGTCAGATAGCCCCAGGATAGAGTAATTTCTTAGTCCAACAGTTTAATCTAGGCTAATTGTCATAGGTTATTAAGTTAGAACATATGTAGTTTTCTTCATTTCAATAAAACAAGCCCGATGATCAATGTTGAACCATGTCTTGGATGTTTAAAAGGTTGGTTGTCTAACCCCTTGGTGATAGAAACATGGGAAAGCCTGGGAAAACCCACGATATGCACTTATCCTAAGTTCTCCGAGTGCATATGCTTTTGTTCTCACATTTATGCACCGCTCATGTATCAACGAATCATATGTTCACGCCCAGATCTACGGTGGACAAGTCTTTCCGGACCCCCATGACCAATCTACCTTTAA
>SNQJ01S0053389.1:49884-62875 GCA_010110895.2 Picea sitchensis
CGGAAAGACTTGTCCACCATAGATCTGGGCGCGAACATCTGAGCCGTTGATACATGAGCGGTGCATAAATGTGAGCGCGAAAGCTTATGCGCCCGAAGAACTTAGGATAAGTGCATATCGTGGGTTTTCCCAGGCTTTCCCATGTTTCTATCACCAAGGGGTTAGACAACCAATCTTTTAAACATCGAAGACATGGTTCAACATTGATCATCGGGCTGGTTTTATTGAAATGAAGCAAACTACCTATGTTCTAACGTAATAACCTATGACAATTAGCCCAGATTAAATTGTTGGACTAAGAAATTACTCTATCCTGGGGCTATCTGACCAAGATTAGGCAGTTTGGCCAGATTTATTCACTAACTAACCTAGATCACTTGGCTAAGATTAAATAGTTTAGCCAAGCTTATTCACTACTCCTATCAACATCAATTTAAAAGAACTTGGCCATGCTTGAAAGGTATGGACCAAGTCATTGTTATTGCATGGGGCTCTATTGAATTTCTTTTATGCCCTCTTTTATTCGTTTTCCTTCCTTTTTCCTCAAATTATTTGCAGAATGAAAAATCATTTGACAAACAAAACACTAAAGAGATAACATTTCAGTCACTAGTTGATCCTATAAATTATAGGGTTATAACATACCCAACATGTACCTCAACCAAAAGCCCTCATCAATTTCATTATCCAAATTTGATTTGTAACTCTGTAATGGACCTGGTGTATATGATCATATACATGCAAAGATTCCTTAACTTTAACAACAAGAGACTAGCATTTTCATCAAACTTTACTTTAGTCTCACATGACTAGTTTTGGATTAGTCAATAACCCTAACTTGAAATAATCATAACTATGTACCTGTAATGAATAAAGATCTGAAAATAATACACAATGTTCTTCAGTGTGTTTTATGCAATTTATCCAGGTGTCACTACTTGGAACCTCTCAGAAAAGGAGTTATAGAAAAAATGGCATACCTTGTTTAGTTCTGGCTTATTCTAGAGAGTGAAATTGTAGAACGTGCCCCACACAGAATATTTGTTGTATGGATCTGAAACTGTTACAAAGAATACTATAGACTGTACTATAACCAACACTTTTGGTCTTACTTAATTTGGATCTGTTATGAAGAAGTTATGACATTTTTACTCGAAACACCTGTTTTAGACTAGTTTCATAACTAGCCAGAAACCCTGTTTTCCATGGAGTGTAACTCCAAAAATACAACGAACCACAAGATGAAATTCATACCACAACTTCTTGGATATGTTTTCTCAATGTCCTATCAATTTCACGGTCTGAATCATTCTAGAAAAAAGGTTATTTCGAAAATGGTGAGATGACCTGTAAATAACATACCTTGGAAAGCATCATCAAAAGAATTTATCCTCCCTTGAATTTCAGCCTTCTTTACTTCACCTTCTCTTTGAAATTCGGCTTAGATGTGCTTTGGTTACTTCAGTCACTTGTAGATATTCAATATGCTCAAGTGTGATTTAAAATGAGAGAGCCTTGCCTCTTATTTATACTTTCATGTAACTTCCTCAAGGGGTTACCTTTTAACCATCTTAACCCACTTTCCTTATTTTAGGGTTAACCAACTTCTAAGCACTTGTCCAATTAGTAATTTATCCATTAACTTTATTATTTAAATAATTTATTTTGTATCCACCATTATCCATCAAACAAACTTGGGTCCATTACCCAAACCTGGGTTCTCCAACTTCTCATGGCGATAACTCTCTAACCGTGAGGAGTTATGTGACGTTCCAGATACCATTGAAAATGAAATGACATGTACTATCCATATATAATAGTCTTACCTTCAAATATATTAAAACTCATTCCATTATACATGAAACAACCTTGGGTCCATTACCCAAACCTTTGTGCTACCGGAATTCACTACCAGACTTTCTCCAAGGGTTGACATCAATCACTAAGGGTTGAAATCAATCTACAATATCACTCTCCAATAGTTGACATCAATGACAACCAACAATACATACCAACTATCCATCAACCTAAGCCAACTGTCTAACCCACTAGAAGAAATAATGAAGTTTGACATAAATAAACACTAATAGAGAAATGAGTAGAGTTGTTGAAATATTGTATAGAACTAGTAAATAATATTGCAGAAAATAATGTAATGAAGTAGAAGCTAAAAAGATGTTTTTTTTTCCCAAAGGGGTTGGATCCAATGGTAGAAAGTGAGGAGTTTTTCACCATTGGGCAAGGTTCAATTCCAATAAAGGTCGCTTAACCTAGAGCCATGGGACACCTTGAGGTAGCGATCGAACGTGTGGTTGCACCTAGAGAGATTATATTGAAAATAGTCTTGTGACTCATGCATACATAAGTGGATCAAAGCCCACCCCAATGAACTTCACTTTTTATAGTTCCTCCAGGGTGTAGAACAACCAATGATGGAGTGCACTGTTAAGACACTCTGTTATGTGAAGTCATTGGTTCAAAACCCTCGACTTACCTTGTGTGTCGCGTGAGGGGCCACATTGGCATGCTTGGAGGTTATAGTGGTAGCAATCAGATAACACGACCCCGTATCATGTGAGTACGTGCCCGACTAGTTGTTGATTCCGTCAGTCACAAAAAAAGAGATGATTTGTTTTAGAATATATAATGTTTAATCTTCTTCATAATAGAGAAGAAGAAAGAAAATAGAAAGTGCAATCAGGTGCAATAAAAGGAGTGAAAGTACAACAAAGTGACCAGGATTAGCTTAGAGAATGAATAATAATTTTCCATTCATTATGTCTTTTAGATAGAACATGCCATCTTTTAAACTTCTATGAAATCTTGGACCAAGATTTCCCAAAGTTCGTCTCGATATGTTTAAGGACCGTAAAAAGAAAAATCGAAGAATTCAAAGAAAAATAGAAGCAAGAACTGAAACTTATGAATTCAAGAAACTCAATAGTAGTGAAATAGAAGCAAAAAATGGAACTTATAAATTCAAGAAACTCAATGGTGGTTCTCTAATAGCTACATGTCTCTGTATATTTGTTTGTAAATTAGTACCATGTTTAAATCCAAACAACCAATCATAAACAAAAACTACAAAAAATAAAAATATGAATTCAAGCCCTTTGTGACACCCTTGAAAGACACCATGCTATCAATAGATTGTTGTTTAGTCATTAGAGAAACATTGGATGGAATGTGAAAGCAATAAAAGAGAACTAACAATCCTTAGCATACCTCTTCCATAATCAAACTTGGAGCCCCTTTTTTACTTTGGCTTCCTTCTCCTTTTAAAGCTCAGGTGAGTTAGTTGGTACTTATAATCTACTTTTTAAATATTATATCACAAAAATAATATGATAATAAAGTGACATTATACTTTTTAAAGCTTAAGTGAGTTAATTGGTACGTATAAACTACCTTTTATATAAATAAAATAATACAATAATAAAGTGACATGATACTTTAAGGAATAAAGTGCGTCAAAGGTGAAAAAGAAAAATTCAAAGTACGAATATGACAATCAAAAAGGGGTGGTTCCCATAAAATCACTAAATCAGTCAACCTTGAATCCCGTGGCTTGTAAAAAAACTAATGCCTCTTTAAAAACACTACATAAGACTCCCATAAAATAACCTTACATCTCTCTATTTTACTTTATGCGTCTCATCCATACATAATGATTATGTAATAAAATAATAATAAATAAAACGTACACGCTACATATATGTCAAAATCATGATGCTTATTGTAGGGATTTTTCACTATTGCTAATGAAATGAATTCCTCGATTGGTTAATAGCTCACCGCATACAAACAATAGATTACTAAATTTCCTAGATCTTATGTTTTATGACATGAAATGCAAAGGAAAGGAAGAGTGACATACCTTTCTACTCACCATTGATAGATCGAAGTGATCAATTCTAATTTAATGGTCTTTTGTTCTATTTCTTTTATAGATATGCGCGCACACACACACACTATATATATATATATATATATATATATATATATATATATATAACTAACTAACTAACTTGGAGGTTATCAAAACTTACAATTTCACTATATTTTAGAAGATGTTTACATAATTTTGAATATCTTTGACATATTCTACGTGCGATATGTTTACAGTGAGTGTAACATGGAGGCAAATTCATTATCTAAAGCAGACCTTCAACTGAGTTTTGGGCAATGGTTGATCTCGATGGTCATGGACAGAGCACATTTTGAATTTTATCACATGCTTTTTATTGAAGATCCACCCCACATGGAAGACACTTTTTCAATTCTATATGTATATATTTTAGATTTGGTTTTGGCACTTCTTTCCTGAATGATGTACATCTAAACCATTTCACTGACAATTTATTGTTATGTATTTATTTCTTAGTTATTGGGGGGTTTTATACTAAAAACAATTCAGAGGGTTTTGTTTTTGGAGGCTAAGGATGGGGACTATATATCCTTTTGGCACCCATAGGGTGCCCTATTTTTGGATACTCCCAGCTCAGAAAAATACATGGACACATGTATTTCTACATAATGTAAATTTCTTTTCTCTTCGGATGAAATAAAATTTACGCTTTTTTCTGAGGAAAAAAAATATCACTTATAGGTTAAGTAATTCACAATAAATTCCTAGACATATAAACAAACATGCATAAGACTAAAATAAATATAATTTTTTTTTGGGGGGGGAGAAGAAGGTAGAGCTGTAATTAATAAATAAAAATGTGTACAACAAGTAAATACACATGATCTTGTTGCAACACTTCCATTACTCAGGTCTGGGTCCCTCCATCTTTAGCCACATGGACACAACTCCTTCTTTGGAAACAGATATTGATATATTACTCTGGTTGCTAGATCTAGAATAACCCAACAATATGTCTCTAAAGGCAAGACCAAATTAGAGAGCTAGAATGACTCTCTCAAGAAGATAACCAAGGACCAAAGGATATTGGCTAAGGCTCAACCCCAATTTCACCAGCATAAGGACAAGAACCATATATCTAAGTGTGTCAAATCTCACCAAGCACCTCTTTTTATAGGCTTAGACATAACTCATACTATTTTTCAAGATATAACATGGCCTTACAAGTGTCTGTCATTCGAAAAATGTTGCTTGAGACTTGCACCTGCATGATTTTTTGGGCCATACTCAATTCCAATGCACTCAAGGACCGAAAATGTTACTTGAGACTTGCACCTACATGTTGTTTTGGCCCAAAATCAATTCCGATGCATTTAAGGACAAATAATAGGTGTTTGAGACTTGCACTTACAAGGTTTTTTGGGACATACTCAATTCCAATTCATTCAAGAACCAAGAACATGTGTAACATGGGTTTTTTAGGCCATACTCAACTCTAATGCACCCACAAACCAAACATATGTGTAACAAGATGTTCCCTAATTTGTGAGGTTACAAGAGGAGATGGTGGTTGAAATACATTGTAAAATATCATAAGAATGGCTAGATGAGCCAACTAGGAGTCCAACAAATCAAGGTCTTGGAAGGTATATGTATCCAAAGACCAAAGTATCAAATTTGATTTTGAGATGATTAATTGAAAAATTGTAAAATACAATTAATTAAAATATATACATATTGGTGCATTGTATTCTTATGAACTCACTAATTGGTGCGTGCCATAATATAGAAATTAGTGCATGTTAAGGGTTTATACGCACCGGTGTCTTTTAATTATATTTTAGCACCGATGCCAAATATTGAGAAAAAACACCATTCATTAAATGATATGACATGCAATTATATTTATCCTTCAACATTTTATGATGTGCATGTTTATAATACTCACCAGTGCTTTAAATATAATATATGCACCGATGCTTTTAATATAATATATGTATCAGTGTGTTTAATATAATATATGCACTGGTGCTTAGTAACAAAGAATAACACTGATATCTCATCTCGAATATTTGAAATTTCACTACCCTTTAGTGCACACAGTAATACATGCACTGAACGCACAAATTATACAAGCATTGGGGAAAACATAACATGTAAAAGCGTCGGTGCATTAACTGACTTAGAAAGTAGCGGTGTTGCATATGCAAACAACGCGGAACCGATGCGTAACAATTATAAGGGGCATCATTGCTACATACAACAAAAAGGCAAATCCAGTGCACACTATTTATAAAAGCATTAGTGCTTTTTAATTTATTTGTACACGCAGATGCTTTTGTATTAAGGGTGCACCATCGTTCTTTAACAATACAAGCAATGAAAAATAAAACCTTCGCACACACAAAAATTTTTAGTTACATGGAAAATCGGTTAAAACCTTTGCTTCAAATAGCGAAGGTTTTTTTGAATTTTTTTCTAAATTTTGTAACAGTAAAAACCTTCGCAAAAAACTCCACTAGAAGGTGTTCTCCTTGTAGTGTTTGTCTTATTCCCACCTCGAATAGGGAAATATCCAACCAAGGAATCAAATGCATGCATAGACATAACTCCAAGCATGCGATTGGGGGGGGGTGGATGTCTCATCACATAATTTTCCCAACACTGAGTTTTAAACACAATGCTACGAGCCATGTGAAGGATTGAATGACTGCTACATGTCTTCGTACTCATGATTATGCAATATAATGATGGTTATTAGTACCATTAACATTAAAAACCCCCACTTTTAAAGATGAGGCAAAGTTAGCAAACTAATCGGTTTCCTAATTGTTTTCTTGCAATACATGATAGTATGAGATTTTGGAGAAATAATCAACATCTACTTCTTATTTAGCTTTGGCTATGGTAGATGCTAAAGAATTGTCAACTAGAGCAAAGTTCAAGATCATATAACTTAAGACAAACATGTTTTTGATAGTCTGCAAGCAACCATATTTTCCATGTTGTAATTAGTCAAGTACAATTTCTAGGGGCATATAAACCTATTATAGATGCATCTTGTTGGCTAAAAGGGCAAAGGAACACAATATTATTATAGTAACAAGTATGTGGTTGCAAGCAAAATGTAGCACACTAGTTGTCTTCACATGTTTTGTTTTGCATGCATATCACAAAAACATTTTTTAAATGGCAAGAGGAAGAAAGGAAAGAATAATTAAAAACATTTTTCTATTGTTTGAGAAATTCAAGTAAACAAGGAATTTATCTGTATTGGTCCGCTGCTTCCATCAATACCAAATTTCATTGGCTAATAATGAATTAAAACAATAGCTTGTATTATACAACCTACTATCAAAAAACGAGGGAAAGGAACTTCCAAGAGGAAAAGGAAGTGCAAAATTATGTAAAATTATTATACATATTTTAAGAGGCTACATGTGCACCATCAGTGCTACTGTCTTCTAGACTGGAGAAATCCACGGGGTTAAAACTACATATAGCTAGGAATTGCATCTAGAAAAGCAAAGGCTCTCCTCTTTGAGGAATGCAAATAGTGTGGAAATAAACAATGAACAATTGAACATGCATATAATTTGTAATCGTTACACTTATTGGTAACATGTACTCATGCAATTGGGACAATATGTCGAGTACATTAAACAAAATCCCTGATTTTCAGAGGCAAATATTCCAAAACATACAACTTGCAGTAACTATCAATTATATTGATTGTCATTCATCAGTTGAACTGTTGATATTGCTCGAGTTGCGTGTTGTTGGATTACTGAGAGGGGGGGTGAATAATTAATAGAAAAATTTAATCCTTTTTAACCATAAAATGCAAGTGTTATATCAATGTAGCATTATCATCCAATAGTTTCAGAGTAAATAAACAATGAACAAATGAACAAATGAACAATCATATAGATACACAGTACACCAATGTTTTTATGTGGAAACCCAAAGTGGGAGAAAACCAGATAATGTTTTTTTCTTATATGTATTTAAGAATTATATTCATTGAAAGCACCATCTTCCTTTGTTTTCCAGCTGCAATTGGAAGGAGGCTCCAACCCCCTAGTTTCTTAGGCTACAACCTGAGGGAAGCTCCAACTCCCCAATTCTATGGCTACAACCAGAAGGAGGCTACAACACCCTATGTTCTCCGGCTACAACTTGAAGGTGGACAAAACCACATATCCATGCCCCGTCCAACTGCCCTGTCGTAGAAGTAGAATGATGGAACCACTGTCACACTATCGCTATGAGATATACTGCTTTAAACCTGTACCAATCAACCTGCACCAAACAATCTGTAACGACCTTTACCAAACAACCTGTAATCAACATGTACCTCAACCTGTATCATCAACGAGTGCATCAACCAGGCACCAAATATGTACCAATCATGCATCAAATACACATAAAATATGACTAATCAATATGTACTAACATAATCAACTATACACCTCATGTATGTGCCAACTCATCAACTACTTGTCTCAACCATGTACCCAACATGTACCTCAACCAAAAGCCCTCATCAATTTCATCATCCAAATCTGAGTTGTAACTATGTAATAGACCTGGTGTATATGATCACATACCTGCAAACCTTCCTTAACTTTAACAACAAGAGACTAGCATTTTCATCAAACTTTACTTTAGTCTCACATGACTAATTTTGGATTATTCAACAACCCTAACTTGAAATAATCATAACTATGTAACTATAATGAATAAAGATTTGAAAATAGTACACAACGTTTTTCAATGTATTTTATACAATTCCTCTAGGTTTCACTACTTGGAATCTCTCAGAAAAGGAGTTATAGAAAAAATGGCATACCTTGTTGAATTCTGGCTTATTTTAGAGAGCGAACTTGTAGAGCGTGCCCCACATGAAATATTTGTTGTATAGATATGAAAATGGTACACAAAATACTAAATACTGTAATCTAACCAATACATTTGGTCTTACTGATTTTGGATCTTTTATGAAGAAGTTATGACATTTTTACCCGAAACACATGTTTTAGACTAGTTTCAGGACTAGCCACAAACCCTATTTTCCACGGAGTGTAACTCCAAAAATACAACGACCCACAAGCTGAAATTCATACCACAACTACTTGGATATGTTTTGTCAATGTCCTATCAATTTCATAGTCTGAATCATTCTAGAAAAAAAGTTATTTCAAAAATGGTGAGATGACCTGTAAATAACATACCTTAGAAAACATCATTAAAAGAATTTATCCTCCCTTGAATTTCAGACTTCTTTACTTCACATTCCCTCTGAAATTATCCTTAGATATCCTTTGGTTACCTCAGTCACTTGTATATATTCAATATTCTCAAGTTTAATTAAATGACAGACCCTTGCCTCTTATTTATACTTTTATGTAGCTTCCTCAAGTGGTTACCTTCTAACCATCTTAAACCACTTTCCTTATTTTAGGGCTAACCCACTTCTAACCACTTGTCCACTTAGTAATTTCTCCATTAAATTTATTATTTAAATAATTTCTTTTGTATTCATTTTGACTTATAGTACACTCATCACTTCACTTTATTATTTAAATAATTTCTTCTTTGCAACCACTTTGACCTTTTGGGGCTTCTAGATGACTCATGAGGGTTCTCCAACTTCACATGGCCATAACTCTCTAACCGCGAGGAGTTATGTGACGTTCCACATACCACCGGAAATGGCATGACATGTACTGTTCATATATAATTGTCTTACCTTCAAATATATTAAAACTCATACCATTATACATCAAGCGAAGTTGGGTCCATTACCGAAACCTTTGTGCTACCAGAATTCGCTACCAGAATTTCTTCAAGGGTTGACATCAATGAAAACCAACCCAAATAATCTACAATACCCCCCTTTGGCATTGATGGCAACACTCAGATACAATATTGAATTCATATCACTCATGCTCCCCCTGTGACCATCGCTCCTCCCTGGAACCATGCCTCTGTGCTCTTTCTCCAAGCATTTTCCTTTGCATCTGATAAATCTCTCCCCCTTTGTCATAAATGGAAAAGGTATCTTTCCATCCGGGGATGCTCCCCCTGATCTCCCAACCTAAAATGTCCTCTTTATGTTGCTTCCTCGTGTAAATCTAAGACATATAAGATAAGCATTCAAAAACATTCATTTTGTAGTAGAAATTACTTTGAGTCTCTGGAGAAGATACTCAAAGGCTTCCCGTGGAAGCGGTTTTGTAAAGATGTCTGCCACTTATTCTTTTGTGCCCACATATTCAACTCTGATGTTCTTCTCTGCAACTAGTTCCCATCAAAAGTGATACTTGATTGGAATGTGCTTCGTCTTGGAGTGCATCACCGAGTTCTTTGAGATACTAATGACACGTGTATTATCACAATAGATTGGAATAGGCTCATCATACTCAACCTGTATATATGTCAGAGTTTGTTTCATCCATAGAACTTATGTACAACATCCCGCTGCTGCAATATACTCTGCTTCGGCTATAGATAAAGATACTGATGATTGTTTATTGCTTAGCCAAGATACTAAACACTCACCCAAGTAGAATGTTGCTCCACTGGTGCTTCGTCGGTCATCAATGTAACCTGCCCAATCTCCATGTGTGTAGGAAATAAATGATAGATCCTTTCCTTTTGGATACCATAATCCAAACTCTTCTGTTCCTTTGAGATATCTAAATATCCTCTTCACTGTTAAGACATGTGATTCCTTTGGTGCTGCTTGAAATCATGCCACCTGTCCAATTGCCTGCATTACATCTGGTCTGGATGCTGTCACATATAGTAAGATACCAATCATTAACTTGTATTGCCTTTGGTCTGTAGAATTTGAATCATCATCTTTGCTCAACTTGCAACTAGTTTGCAATCTTCCATTCCAAACCTCTTTAGCATTTCTTTGATATACTTAGTCTGAGAAATAAAAATTCCTCGGTTGCTTTGACGTATTTGAAGACCCATAAAGAATGATAGTTCTCCGAGTAATGACATTTCAAATTCATTCTGCATATCCTTTGCAAATTTCTAGCTTAACCTGTCATCAATACTTCAAAAAATAATATCATCAACATAAACTTCATTTAATAAAATACCATCTTGAGTTACTTTGATGTAGAGGTTGTTGTCTACACTTTATTTTCTGAACCGTGCATGCTGTAGATATTTATCCAGACTAAAGTACCATGCTCTAGGAGCTTGTTTTAGACCATACAAGGCCTTAAATTTACACAAATAATCTATGTTCTCTGACAACTGAAATCCTTCCGATTGTTCAATGTAGACTTCTTCTTCAAGTTCCCCGTTCAGAAAAGATGATTTCATGTCCATATGATACACTTTAATATTCTTGGAGCATGCATAAGCTAAGAGCAATCAGATTGCTTCCATTCTGGCAACTGAGGAAAATGCCTCTTCAAAGTCGATTCCTTCAACCTGTGTGTATCCTTTACATACCAATCTAGCTTTGTTCCTTGTAACATGTCCATCTTCATTCAATTTATTTCTAAAAACCCACTTTGTGCCAATCACATTCTTATTCTTTGGTCTTGGAACCAATTCCCAAGTGTCATTCTTCTCTATTTGATCCAATTCTTCATCCATATCCTTAGTCCATAATTTATCCTTGCTGGCCTCTTCAAAACTGTTTGGTTCAATCGTAGATAAGAGTGCTAGGTGCACTTGTTCTGATTAACAGATTCTTCTTCTAGTCTCAACTCATGCATCTTTGTTTCCGATAATATGATCTGAAGGATGATTCTTTTGTACTCGTTTTCTAGGTGTCTTTGAAGGCACTTGTTGAACTTCCTATTCTACTTCTATCTGATCTTCTTCATCTTCCCCTTCTTCTTCTTCTTCATATTTTGCTTCTTCTTTGTAAAGTTGTTCCACTGACTCATTTTATTCTTCTTTTAATTCTCGTTCACCCGTTTCATGAATTGTTACACAACTTTGTTCAACCTCAGATTGTAACACTTGTATGATTTCCTTGTACTTGAGTAACCAACAAGTACTCCTTTGTCCACACGAGAGTCAAACTTTCCCATTCTGCCATCTTCTCTTTTGATGTAGCATTTGCTTTCAAATACTCTGAAGTGCTTCACATTTGTTGGTCTTCCTTTCCATAGCTCGTAGGGATTTTTGTCATTGTTGTTTCTGAGCATTACTCTGTTTTGAATGGGAATTGATGTATGCACTACATGTGTCCAAAACATATCTGTCAATTTGGAATCCATTAGCACTGTTTGAGCCATTTCTTGTGTAATTAATGTCCATAATGTTCCTTTGTCTCTGAACCACTCTCTGAACCAATCTATGAATCCATGCTCTCGTCCACTGTCATATATCTGTCCAAACTTGCTAAGTGTTCTTACAAATCCATCTTTGTCCATACTGTCCAAGAGTCTACTGCACAACTTTCCATAATGCTGACCCATTTATTACTATACTATCATGAATCCTTCACTACTACAACTATCAAACTGTACTTCTACTAATTGACTGCTCTGGATTTGTCTACTCAAACTCTGCAAGTTGCTCGAAGGATGGTTCTTTGGTCTATCACAGCTATCGCATAGACTCCCCCTATCTAATATTCATGTTACCTAGGAGTCTCTAAGTTGGATGGCTCAAAACAATTCCTACTCTGATCCATATTCATCATCATCTTCATTGGTAGATTCATCATCTTTTTGAGCTCTGACTTCTTTCTTTCTGTCTATGGATTCATCTTTCACTACAATGCCTGAAAGTACAATATCTTGAACCTGTTCCTTATTTACATGTCCTTCTTTTCTTTCAGTTATTTTCCAAACCTTTCTGTATCTGACATCTTTCTTTTTCTCTGTAGAATTTTCTTCATCTCATTTTATTGCCAATCTTGCGATCTCTGGGACTTGGTATTTGTTCACTTGTTCTTCGTGTGTTCTTATCCATACTTTATCATATATGATATCAATGTTCTCTTTCATGGAAGTATCGATCATGCTTCTACAATCACTAGCTATGTGTCCATAGTTATGACATTTGTAACATTCAATGTTACGTGGGGCCACATAGGCATTTATTGCTTGAACATTTCTTTTATAATCCCTGCAATCT
>SNQJ01S0053389.1:62925-78008 GCA_010110895.2 Picea sitchensis
GTGGGGCCACATAGGCATTTATTGCTTGAACATTTCTTTTATAATCCCTGCAATCTGCAACCTTATGTCCAAAATTAGTACAATAAAAACAATGGCCTTAAAAGAAATTTGCATACCTGGGAGTGAATGATCTTCTTTGTGTTGTAGTCCTTTTGAATTTATGCCGTGACTGATCATGATCATGATTGAAGCTTCTTTGTGGCTTGAACATGGATGGTCTTCTTGAATATGTATCTTCAATAGTTTTCTTAAATTCTGGTTGACCATGATTCCTTCCTTTCAATACTTATGCATAATTATTTCTATTTTCTCCATTCTTCTTTTCTAGCAACCTAGAGTGCTTCTCTTCATTCTCTATGACTGATGTGGATGTTTCTGTCTCTTCAACATTCTTGTTGAGCTTGACGATTTTACTTCTCAATGTGACAACTTCTTCTTCAAACTTCTCAACCTCTTCTTGTTTCTTCATTATTTGAGACTTTGTGACTTCCTTTGTTCTTTTCACTTTTTCAAGATGGATTTTTAATGTGATTATTTCTTCTTCAAGTCCTTTATCTTCTTGACAAACTCTGCCTCAATCTGGTTTAGATTGTTAGTTATTTCCTTAAGATGATCTGTTAATATCTTCTCTCTCATTTCTGCTTCTTCCTTCTGTGTTGCTATGATGGATTCCAAATTCTGCTTTTGATATTCAAGATTTTCTTCAATCTTTCTAGCTTCTTCTAGCCGAGTTTTGAAGTTCTCGATGATATGTTGGGCTTCTTAAAAATTGTGAACACTTTCCTTTTGTTTCATCAATTATTTCTTGAGTGACTTGTTTTCTTCTCTTTATTTTCTTAGTTCATCTAAAGCACTAATCAATTTTTCTTCATAATTGTCTTCTTTTTCAATTAGTTTTTCTATCTCATTTCCTTCATGGCATTCTATTTCAAGATGTTTGTGTTTTTCACAATTAAAGAAAAACAACATACCTCTGTTGATTATGTACTCTTCATCTTCTAAATATGTTTGACACGGTGAACATATTTCTTATTGATCTGTACCTGCATCTTCTTTGACATTTTCTGAATCTGCGATGGGTGAAGAATATATGTCATGTAACTTATCCCAAAGTTCTTTGGATGATGAAAATTTACCAACCTTTTCTCTTAACGGATTAGGTAATCCTTCCCAGATGAAATCCATTTCTATTTTGTTATTCTTATTCAATTCCTTCTTGGCTGTAGTCTTTGCCCTTTTTGAACTATCATATCCTATAACGACTGATAGCCAAATTTAATTCTCCTGTGCGAGTAAAAATACTTTTGTGTTTCTGCTCCATATCTCATACTTTAACCCATTCTGACCATTAAACAACGATACTCCATTCGCAGAATAATCCATGATCTCCTTCGAGTGGTTAAACGGATTTCTGAAGGAACCCGCTCTGATTCCAATTGTTGGATTACTGAGGGGGGGGGGGGTGAATCAATAATAGAGCAATTGAATCCTTTTTAACCATAAAATGCAAGTGTTATATCAATGTAGCATTATCATCCAATAGTTTCAGAGTAAATAAACAATGAACAAATGAGCAATCATACACATACACAATACACTAGTGTTTTTACGTGGAAACCCAAAGCGGGAGAAAACCACATAATATTTTTTCTTACATGTATTTAAGAATTACATTCATTGGAAGCATCAACTTCCTTTGTTTTCCAGATGCAACTAGAAGGAGGCTCCAACCCCCTAGTTTCTCAGGCTACAACCCGAGGTAAGCTCCAACTCCCCAATTCTCTGACTACAACCAAAAGGAGGCTATAACCCCCTATGTTCTCCGGCTACAATAGAAAGGTGGCTACAACCACCCGTCCTTGCCCCATCTAACTTCCCTATCGTAGAAGTAGAATTATGGAACCACTGTCACACTATCACTATGAGATATACTGCTGTAAACCTGTACCAAACAACATGTAACAACCTGTACCAAACAACTTATAATCAACCCATACCATAAACAAGTGCATCAACCATGCACCAACCTGTACCTCAACCTGTATCATTAACGAGTGCATCAACCATGCACCAAATATGTACCAATCATCCATCAAATACACATAAACTATGACTCATCAAGATGTACCAACATCATCAACTATACACCTCATGTATGTGCCAACTCATCAACTACTTGTCTCAACCATGTACCCAACATGTACCTCAACCAAAATCCCTCATCAATTTTATCATCCAAATTTGATTTGTAATTCTGTAATAGACCTGGTGTATATGATCACATACCTACAAACCTTCCTTAACTTTAACAATAAGAGACTATCATTTTCATCAAACTTTACTTTAGTCTCACATGACTAATTTTGGATTAGTCAACAACCCTAACTTGAAATAATCATAGCTATGTACCTATAATGAATAAAGATATGAAAATAGTACACAATGTTCTTCAGTGTCTTTTATGCAATTCCTCCAGGTTTCACTGCTTGGAACCTCTCAGAAAAGGAGTTATAGAAAAAATGGCATACCTTGTTGAATTCTGGCTTATTCTAGAGAGCGAACTTGTAGAGCGTTCCCTGCACCGAATATTTGTTGTATGGATTTGAAAATGGTACAAAAAATACTACATACTGTACTCTAACCAAATTTGGATCTTTTATGAAGAAGTTATGATGTTTTAACCCGAAACACTTGTTTTAGACTAGTTTCAGGACTAGCCACAAACCCTATTTTCCACGGAGTGTAACTCCAAAAATACAAAGAACCATAAGATGAAATGTTTATCACAACTACTTGGATATGTTTCCTCAACAACCTCCAGATTTTTCGGTCTGAATCATTCTAGAATTTTTTTTTATTGCGAAAATGGTGAGATGACCTGTAAATAACATACCTTAGAAAACATCATCAAAAGAATTTATCCTCCCTTGAATTTTGACCTTCTTTACTTCACCTTCCCTCTAAAATTCGCCTTAGATATCCTTTGGTTACCTTAGTCACTTAAAGATATTCAATATGCTCAAGTGTAATTAAATGAGAGACCCTTTCCTCTTGTTTATAATTTTATGTAGCTTCCTCAAGGGGTTACCTTCAAACCATCTTAAATCACTTTCCTTATTTTAGGGCTAACCCACTTCTAACCACTTGTCCACTTAGTAATTTCTCCATTAAATTTATTATTTAAATAATTTATTTTGTATCCGCTTTGACTTATAGTACACTCATCACTTCACTTTATTATTTAAATAATTTCTTCTTTGCAACCACTTTGACTACTTTGACCTTTTGGGGCTTCTAGATGACTCATGAGGGTTCTCCAACTTCACATGGCCATAACTCTTTAACCGTGAGGAGTTATGTGACATTCCACATACCACCAGAAATGGCATGGCATGTACTATCCATATAGAATAGTCTTACCTTCAAATATATTAAAACTCACATCGTTATACATCAAGCGAAGTTGGGTCCATTACCCAAACCTTTGTGCTACCAGAATTCACTACCAGACTTTCTTCAAGGGTTGACATCAATGACAACCAACCCAAATAATCAACACATGC
Source organism: Picea sitchensis (assembly GCA_010110895.2). Classification (NCBI taxonomy): domain Eukaryota; kingdom Viridiplantae; phylum Streptophyta; class Pinopsida; order Pinales; family Pinaceae; genus Picea; species Picea sitchensis. The sequence continues at coordinate 66,489 of SNQJ01S0053389.1, forward strand.
ATGCCTCCTTTATTCATCATTTGTAGGTGATATTGTACTTTGGTTTTTTAACATATTGTTTTCTTGATCGGCTTGTTTTTTATGTTATGCCCCTTCATCTTCCATCTACAAACATATAAATAAATTGTAATAAGTATATGTACATTTATATATATATTAGAATATACATGTAAATTAAAAAACATACCTTAGCACCAAGTCTTTCATAAACAATACACATTCTTTTGAAGCCATGCTTCATGAATTCTCTCAAAATCTCCTCTAATGCCTGCATTCTATACTTTGTTTCATGCATGTTTAATACGACATGACAAAGCATAGTCAATATAATCAATATATAATTTTCTTGTTTTTTCATTAATTATAATACAAGGGAAGTTAAACAACATAGCTACTTACAAATTGTTCAATTAAACTTTCATTCTTCAACATATATTCACAACCCATACTTAACCCAATGTTTATCAATTCATGGGTTGGCTCCTCTGTGTGTGTTAGCACCTAGTAGAAGACATTCATGGAGAAGTGTAAATTAATTATTTAAATATAAATATCGCAACAAACATGAAGTCTTAAGAAGGGCCGAAAACGTAAATACTCACAAAGTTTGCGATCAACCATTTTATTCCTCGTCTTCCTGTCTTATGTGATGAATGAATTCTATTTATTTTTCTTTTCTGCAACAAAACAATTGAAAATTAGTATTTCGTGTGATACTTAAATTCAATGTACATAAAAGAATTAAAAAATGATTACATACCTCTGATGCACATTGTAGTTGGGTTGGCTCCTCTTGCGATGAAATTATGTTAATTTCTTTTAACATCTTCTTCTACACTTTTTTGGGCATCCCTACCGACATGTCTTGGTTTTCCCCTTGTTTGTCCCTTGGAATTTTCAAAATCTCCCTGAAAAAGAATATATATATATATATAAATTATTATTTTTTAGAAAAATAATATCTCGGTGCGTATATTAAGATAATTTGAACCAGTGTCAACAATATTTATATGCACCGATGTGTCACACATACATATACGCACTGGAAAAGTATAATAATGCTATTGCAAAATTGAAAACGTTTTACAAATTTTTGTATTTAGCCAATGCTGTATGAATTAAGAAAAGCATGACTTCCCAAGTAATATTTATTACATATCGTCGAGCAGTGAACAAATTTAAGAAATGGTGATTTCCATATAAAAACATCAAAGTTTCCATTTTAAACTCAACAGTGCGCTTTGTAAACAATGCACCCCGGTGCGTATTTAGGTAAAATATACACTGTTGATCGTGAAAAATATTTTTAATAATATTTCAAATTGAAATAAAGTGGTTTTGTTTACAAACAAATACATTCTAGTGTGCTTGCTATGTATAGAGCGCATTGGTCACTGCAAAGGCGTTTAAAAAAAACAACGACACAACAATTTGGGATCCAATGCAATGAGTGGTTTCATTGCAATGGATAGGAAACACCCATATATAAATAACCAAAACCTATCAAGAAATTGTTCTTAAAAAAAATTCTTCTTGTGAAATATAGAAGGAGAAAGCAAAAGAATAGTGAGAAAATTAGGGTTTCCAAAACTGAAGGTAGTTATGAAACATTTTTTTTGTTTGTTTGAGATTGCACTAAAAATTGTTTGAATCAAATAGGAGAATTATCAAGGTGATTAATAAAATGAAATCATATACCTAAAATTTCTCTTCTACGGATTTCTATGTGATCTACAGTACCCCCCCTCAAATTTGTCTCTTAAAAAAAAATCCACCCACTCGAAAATCTTTGTTGATAAATCTGTCACACAAATATCCTCTCTAAAATTTGGCAAACAATAAAACAATGGATAGAATTTTACTTTATAAACACAAAAACTCAAATTCCTGCTCATTTTTTCATTGTATATTTCAACACATTGCTGATAAATATGTGTGTTGTTTTTTTTAAAAGTTATGTTTTTCGTTGCGCTATGTCATGCGTAGCGCACCGGTGTTACACATCAAAATTCCTCACTTTGACAGTGTCACATTTTCATTGTCGTAAGTGTCACATTTTTGTCCAAAGTGTTGTAAGTGTCACATTCTCTTTCCCTAAGTGTTGCATCATGAACGAAACCATGAAAACCCTTGCTACAACCCCTAAAAACATGTTAGAAGAAGAAGCCCCATCATCTGATAGTCGGAACAAATGTTTTTCTAGGGAATTATTCATCTTAGTAAATTTTTGGAAGATCAGTGTTCCCCTACTCATACACAGGGAGCGCCAGTGCTTCTTTTCCATCTCAGGGGGAGCGTTGTAGCACTTTGTTGCCCATTTTAAGGGAGCACTGAGTTGTTTGAGGAAATCTTGGAAGAAATCCGATTTTCTTCTAAAGACAACTATGGATGGATTGAGTTAGTTTGGCTTGAATCTAAATCCGGGGTTGCATATAAGGAAAATATCACAATTATTGGAGCCATATCCTCAAATAATTCCAAATACACTCAAGGTAGTTGAGCCTCTCAAAGCCTATAAATGGAGGCATTCCCATGGTGAAAATAGAAGAAAGGAGAAAATCAACAAAGCATTGTTATTTTAATTGTGGATCTTTCGAGCAAGGGTTGGACGAGGAGGACTTGGAGAGGCTGTTGCAACATCATCTGAAGATTGTAAGTTTCCTTTTGAATTTGTCATCTAATATACTTAGCTTATTTCCTTCAAGAATGTGGTTTCATGTGCTTGTTTATGTCTAATTTTATTTGCATAGATGAATTCGCTTTGCATGATCCAATAGAGTAGAAGGAAGTTGTTTGTTTCTTGTTGTTCATTGCAGGAATTGATTTGTGTCAGACGTTGGATTGAGCTTGCAGATAGGAGCAACTAGGAAAAACATCATAAATAGAGTACATCCTACTTTACCTTCTCCTCTCTTTTTCGATAAGAAAAATGATTTTATAGGAATGGTAGCGTCCAAATGATTGTTTATGTCTTGGTATAGGGGTTAGTAATCCAAGGGAAAGTTCACATGTCCGCAGGGGAATATTTCCGTAACAAAAATTGGTGACTCCACTGGGGAGAGAACTTTAAGTTTGTTCTTTCCTTGGTTCATCCGTGACTTTTGCCTATCCTTAGATCATATCTGCTGATTTAATTTGTTTTTACATCTCTTTTGTCTTTGCTAGTTGTCTCACAGAGCCTCTTACTGAATTTTCTTGAGTTACTGAGATTGAGCTTTTTCTTAAAATTTCCTCAAAACTAGCACCCCCTGCAGTTCAAGTTAGAGTTTTGTTCCTTGATCAACGCTCCCAAAGAGTCTACTAGGGAGCACTGCAGTGCTCTGGTGTTTTGGTTACCAGAGCGTCGATTTTCCTTTCTTTGGGAAATTTCAGGGTTTCTTGCTTGCTCGATATAGTCTTTGGATCTCTTTCTCTAACTCAGAACTTATTCTGTCTGATCTTGTCCTCTATTTGGCTAAAACTTGCTACCTTTCATTCTTTTTAGTCCTTATTGAGTTTGTGTTGTCTTTCTTGATTGCAAAACCGACCTTTCTCTCTCAAAATTGGTTTATTTTCGCCACTCTTCTCGATTATCTGATTGATTGGAGGATTTCATAGGGAAGATCGTCGATCACATATCTATTGTTTTCTTTATCCTTGATCCCTTACTCAATTTTTGAAGACTATAAAGTATGAATTTTGGTTTCTTAGTGTTTTTCTTTGAGTGAACAGTTTGGTAATTTTTTTTCTTTTGGTCTCTTGTTTACTATTGAGAGTGTCTTTGTTTGTATGCTTTTTGCTTCTTACTTTTCCCTATCATAGTAGTGAACCTTTTTTGATTATTAGTGAAAGAATGAAGTATTAAACAAACATCTTAGTTTGCATCCGCAATCAAACGAAGAAGTATATATATGCATTGGTTTTGGATATTAAAAACATTTGTTTTTTATAATTTGGCAATTGTATGACTTCTTGTTTGAGAAAAAATAGCATAAATTTTTTCATTCTTGAGTGTTTGTTAGTGACGAAAGAAAAGGAACTCTTTTCCTTCCCGTAGCTAGAAGTTCATTGAAAAGAAAATTTGCATATCATTCTTTTTACCTTCTTCTAGAGTCGAGTCTCAAACATCACCAGTTTCACTATCATTCACCCTTGTGTAACAAACAACCACAAAAAATAAATGCTAATTAAAATTGAGCTAGAAACTTTTATTTTTTTTTATCTTTACACCAACAATAGACTAGGACTAGAGATTTGGAATAGGTTGTGAGAATAACTCTCCAAAACATACAAAACAAACTCATAATCTTGTGATAGGGAGAGAAAATCCAACCTACGTATAAGCATAGCTAGGATCCCCCTTCTCGGGTTAAACACGAGGTCCCATGCGGGAGAGAAACATATATTGTCCCTCCGAGGTTTAACCAATCGTAGTGGTATGATCATATATTGGGGTTCTTCTTGAGGATCAACTATTTTCATTTGGTCTTGGAGCTTCATTTAAGCATGGTTGAGTTATTAAGCATGTGTTAATTTACCATTTAGGAAGCTGAATGAAAGAGGAAGAATTATAGAAGAAACATAACAACCATATAAAAATATAAAAATGTGAAATAAAGCATGAGGATCAACAAACCATAAACACCAATGTGATAACGGAGTTAGACAATCTCACCTACACCTCCGGGCCTTTGTCTTAGTGGGTGAGGCTTTCTTATTTCTATTCAAAGATTTGAAATTACATCACAACAGTGCCAAAAAGGTTACAAAATGATATGGTCTTGTTCTATCATATCTCTAGAACCCAACAAAAATGACGCCACTGAAATCGGATGAACGGAGCTCCCAGAAATGGCCCGCAAAGGTGCTCTCCTCAATAGCTTCCCTACATAAAAATGGCTTTGGATTGGCAATTATTCAGCATAAACCTATTATGAACCTCCTCCATAGCTTCAAGAACCTCCAATTTTTATAGGCCTGAAGTTGGTAACCATATCCCAACTTCCCCCCAAGATTTGGCCTAAACAATGGCGCAATATCCCCCCAAAAAGGCCAAAATCTCATAAAACTGCTGAATAAATCATTACAAATCTTATTATAAAGTTTAAAACCCAATTTCTGCAATTAAATAGGGCGCAAACCCCTATTATTGGGGCCCTGGTCGTATGGAGGGTCTCCACGAGGCCCTGGCTATTCGGGCGCGCTGGCCCCCTGCTAACTCAACCCTGGTCTTATGGTAAAAGCGCATGTGTCCATGGCTTCCAACCTCCACGCGCCCCACAAGTTTGTGTAGCCCCGTGGAATAAATCCCATGGTTACAACCTTGGTCGGTGGGCTAGCCCGATCGACCGGGGCTAACCACTAGCTCCACGCTAATAGATATGTCACCTATCATATGTACAGGTCATATGGTGGAGCTCTCGGGAGCTGAGGCATATGCATTAACCATTCGCCAAATGTATAACATAGAGTTATATGACAAGTATCGTGTGGCAAGGTTTCCATTAGGGGTTGGGGATAGGCCCCAACCCTATTTTCCGCCCATTCCAAACAACACATCAACATTAATACAAGTGGTGCCCATAAAGGTTAAGAAACATCCAGTAGGCGGGATGGTAGTCCAGCCTACGCAAAAGCTTGGTGCCCAATAAGGTCACGGGTTCGAACATGGTGAACCCAAACAATTTTGCAATAACATTGAACCAATGAATGGGTGTCACATGGAAGCCCATGTCAGTACTCGACTCGTCCAACTGTCCACATCTACCATGTGTCTGCTCCAACTATGCCCTGCCATGTGTCATACAGTCGTGCCACGTGTCATATAGTCATGCCACGTGTCACCCTTACAGTGCTGACACATGTCACTCCCTGATTAGTCCACTTGTTCAACACGTCATGAGTCTGTACCTACCATTGTACCTTTCCACGTCAACTGTACGACCATATGGCTTGTACAGTCAGCTGGCATGTGGGACTGTACGAACTGTACATTCATCATTTTTTTTGCCTGTTTGGCCAAATGAACAGACCGTGATATCTTGAACATACAATGTATGTTTGAGCCGGTTCAACTTGCGTTGGGTTTGTATCAACGAGGCATACACACATGTCCGTTTTGAATCCATTATGAGAACTTTTATTTTTAGGCCTTCCTGAGCCCTATCTTGGCTCTAAATATGATTCTGGATCACACCTCCCCACTAAAGACCTTTTGCTCCCCAAAAGGTTACTGACCAGTCATCAAGTGAGGGATAGGCCCCCGGACTTGTTCTTTGTCTTTGAACTCTGTCCTGTGCACCTGTCTCATCAAGATCAACTGTAAAACAATCATGATAACTGACATCATATTGTTAGCCATTTGTACCCTGTCACATATTACTGAAGCCACTATCATTCATGTAGACAACATTACTAATGATAACAACAAAAATATGACTGCAAATGAGATGATATGTTTGTAATACTTGCACGACATTAGCTTACCTTGAAGCAAAGTGTGATTGATTTTCCATTCTATAATTATCTCCTCTTCTTGCTTAAGATTGATTACTTGTTTTGAAACAATTATAGGTGTGTTTCTTGCTTGAGATTCCTTTCTTAATTGTCCCATAGTTTGAAGATATTTATTTTCCTTTAAATGATGAGCATGAACCACATATTCTTGACCTACTTTGATTAAGTGATATTGATTCTTTTCCTCGTAGAAGATTGCTTTACGATCATACAAGTAAGGACTGCCTAAGACCATTCCACATTCACTTAGTGGCACCACATCACATGTTACCTCGTCCACAAACTTAGATGAAATTGCAAATTTTAATGTGCACTACTTTAAGTGTGTAAGGCTTATGATGTATCTGAGTTTTTAATCCCAACTGTTTAACCAATTCCTATGAAATTAAGTTAGATTGAGATCCACTATCTATCAATGTGTTGACTTTAATATGTCTCATTATGACCCTTATGTGAAACAATTTACTTCTAGCATCAAATCCATCACCAATTTTACCTCTCAAACCAACCAATGAAACTATAGATTCATCACTTGAATCTGATCCCAAGTCTGTTGGTCGTGTTGCTGTTGCAACTGTTTGGCTCCATTTATTTTCCTTGAACCACTTCGGTCTCTTCTCGGGATGCAATTGCCAACAACGGTCCTCATCATTCCATTCTTTCTTGCAATGCTTGCAAGAGGGCTTCTCTTCCTTTCCGGCCACTGAATTTCCCGTCTTGCCATTCCACTTCCTTTTGTCCTCTTTCCTTGAAGACGATTCCCCTGATACACCAACCCCTGTTTTCGTTGCTTCAATGTATGTAGCTTGGACAACAACCTCATCAAGATTAGTAGGTCCAAACATGAATACAGTGTTACGAATATGTGTAGGTAAACCTCCTATATACTTCATAAGAGTTTCTTGGGTATGTAAAGGAATATCTAACATCAATTCCATTTTATGAAAACCATCTATGTATTCTTGCATTGTTTGTCCTTTTCTTAGTTTAAGAGCTTTCCATTCAATTAACGCTTTCTCTTTATAACCCAAAGGATAGAATTTCTTTCTAAGTGCATAAATAAGACTTTTCCATGATGGAAATACATTACCCACTTGTTGTGTGCCATTTTGAAATTTGCTTTGACACCATTTGAGTGTTGTGCCTGCAAGTCTGAGCGATGCCAACTTGATCTGAGTTGTCTCATCCTTGATCTGTTGCACACTGCAATAAACCTCCATCCGTCTGACCCAATTATGAAGTCTCTCTGCATTGAATTCACCATCATACATAGGTAATTCAAATTTAACATCAAGTTTTAGTAAAGGCATTTCATTCTTATGTTTATGGACATGTTTCTTTGCAGTGGATTTAGAACTTGAACTTGAAGAAGAAGGAGAAGAAGGAGGTGAATATGGAGGTGAAGGAGGAATTTGAGGAGGATCCTCTCCTTCTTCATTTTATCCTTTTGAAGATTCACCCAAATTCGGTCTCTTCCGTTCCAAGTAATCCTCGTACAAAACCTTCATCATCTCCGACATGGAGAAGAAAGTTTTTCGAAACTCTTTCTCATCCTGAGAAAGTCCCTCTTTCAATGCCATCTTCTTCTTTGAGAAGTTCTCTTTCTCAATCCAATCAATGGATTCTCTTCAACAATCTCACCTTCACCACGATGTATCTTTTCTCTGGTTAACATGCAAACTCAAATCCAAACGTCAACTAGCTCTGATACCACTTGATCCAAAAAGATCTTTTAAACGACAATGGTTGAGTTACTAGGAATGTGTTAATTTACCATTTAGGAAGCTGAATGAAAGAAGAACAATTATAGAAGAAAAATAACATCCACATATACATATACAGATATGAAATAAAGCATGAGGATCAGAAAACCATAAACACCAATGCGATAACGGAGTTTGGCAATATCGCCTACGTCTCCGGGCCTTTGTCTCAATGGGTGAGGCTTTCTTATTTATGTTCAAAGCTTTAAAATTACGTCACAACAGTTCCAAAAAGGTTACAAACTGATCTATTCTTCTTATACCAGATCTCTAGAACCCAAAAAAACTAACGGCACTGAAATCGGATGAATGGAGCTCCCAGAAATTGTCCGCAAAGGTGCTCTCCTCAACAACTTCCCTACATAAAAATGGATTTGGCTTGGAAATTCTTCAGCATAAACCTGTTTTGAACCTCCTCCATAGCTTCAAGTGTTAATGTTTATGCCATTATTATAGTTCTTTGCATTTCAATAGATAATAGCAACATAAGAACAAGATCACCAAGAAATACACATTCACAAGAGACACAACATTTATCCCGGGAAACCCTCTAGGGGAAGAAAACCCAACAAAACTTCCTTAATATAGATAGCCAATACAATGCCAAGAGATCTATATGCTAAAACAGAAAGTCCTCTCCAAGATATGCGCCACTCTCTCTCTCCTTTGTTGGTAACAGATCATAACTTATCTCTCAAACTGAGCAAGTGAGTTGTTATCAAATGAGGCGCTAGCCTCCTTTATTTATACAAGTTCTGGCACGTGTGAAGTGTCTCTTCATTGACAGGGTCGACTCCTCAATCTGGGTGGGTAAACCCACATTTATTATATTTATGGGTCTCTTAATTAACTGTTGGGGCCGACTTCTTATTATGCCTATTACAATTGTCTTTTGACCAATCCACAAAAGGGGATTTGGTCCTATTACAATATACGACATGATCAATCCACAATGGGGATTGATCCTATGAATAAAATATCAATAATAATAAGAATACTCTTCGCAGTTACATTATTTCAACACTCCCCCTTAACAAGAAGGGTATTCTTCAGCTACAACATGCAAGAGAGAGAGGGCAACATCATCAACAACATCAGGTGGGAGGACAACATCATCAATATCATCTTGGCTAGCATATCTATAAATCATTGGAAGTTTTCTTCATCGGCAACATCGTCATTCTCGAAAGAATGCCATCATCATCTGCATCAATATGTATCAATATAAAAAATGATACCTCATCACAACACTCGGCTGACCCATCATAGTACTAGACTGGCTCTATGTCACAACTGTTAATCTGGTAGCTTAGTGCAAGTCACATCTTGCTTTACGTCTAACAACTAGGTCAGAAGCAAGGTATACATCATCTTTCTTTACGTCTAACAACTGGGTCAGAAGCAAGGAACACATCATCTTTCTTTACGTCTAACAACTAGGTCAGAAGCAAGGAACACATCATCTTGCTTTACGTCTAACAACTAGGTCAGAAGCAAGGAATCATCTTGCTTTACGTCTAACAACTAGGTCAGAAGCAAGGAATCGTCTTGCTTTACGTCTAACAGCGAGGTCAGAAGCAAGGAACACACACATCATCTTGCTTTACGTCTAATAGCGAGGTCAGAAGCAAGGAATCATCTTGCTTTACGTCTAACAGCAAGGTCAGAGGCAAGGAACACACACATCATCTTGCTTTACGTCTAACAACGAGGTCAGAAGCAAGGAATCATCTTACTTTACGTCTAACAGCAAGGTCAGAAGCAAGGAACACACACATCATATTGCTTTACTTCTAACAGCGAGATCAGAAGCAAGGAATCATCTTACTTTATGTCTAACAATGAGGTCAGAATCAAGGAACACACACATCATCTTGCTTTACGTCTAACAATGAGGTCAGAAGCAAGGAATCATATAGACTCTCCCTTTCAGGGAGGGTCCTTTCAGACTATACCAAGCTTATCTCGAAAGTGTTCAAACTTTACATGAGATAGAGGTTTGGTCAACACATCAGCAACCTGTTCATCCGTGCTAACATACAGGAGCTTCAAGGCTCCTCTCTGCACCATGTCACGGATGTAATTATAGCGAATCTCTATGTGCTTCGACCTGTCATGGAATACATGATTCTCTGTCATCTTTATGCAGCTCTGGTTGTCACATAGGATCGTGGTTGCTTCCATCTCTAGGTCAAATAGACCAGTCAACAACTTTCAAATCCATATAGCTTCGTAGCTAGCAGAACATGCGGCAATGTACTCTGCTTCCGCTGTGCTGAGAGAAATACTGGATTGCTTCCTACTTTGCCACAAAATCATGGCTGATCCCAAACTAAAACAACATCCAGAAGTGCTTTTTCTGTTAGCAATGCTTCCTGCCCAATCTGAATCAGTGTATCCACTCAATGTGAAATTATGATCTCCGTCATAACTGAGACCATAATCTATCATACCTTTAAGGTACCTCATCACATGTTTTGCAGCCACTAGGTGAACACGGCTGGGCTCTACCAGAAACTGACTCAAGGTGTTCATGGCAAAACAAATGTCTGGTTTGGTGTTCTTCAGGTATATCAGTGATCCGATAATTTGTCTGTATAGTGTGGCATCAATCAAATCTGACGAAGTATCTACCAACAGCTTCAGCTTCGCTTCCATGGGTGTATTCATGGGTTTGCATTCCAGCATGTCGAATCTCTTTAATATCTCGACCGTGTACTTCCCTTGGTTAAGGAAGATCCTCTCTGGACTCTACCATAACTCAAGACCTAAGAAATAATGCATTAGGCCAAGGTATTTCATTTCAAATTCAGAGGCAAGTCTCCTTTTACATTCAGCGATGAACTTTTCTTCTCCAGTTAAGAATAAGTCATCCACATATAACAGTAATATTACTGGCTCATTATCCATAATTTTGAAGTAGATATTTGAGTTTGCTTTACTCTTGGTAAAGCCTAAGCTCACCAAGAAACTGTCTATACGGCCATACCAATCTCTAGGAGCTTGCTTCAATCCGTATAAGGCTTTCTTCAATCTACATACATGAGACTTCCTGTCTTCAACTTCAAATCCTTGAGGTTTCTCTATATACACTTCCTCTTTGATGACACCGTTTAGGAAAGCTGTCTTCATGTCCATCTGGTCCAGCTTCCACTTCATCTTAGCTTCAAGAGCTATGATGGTCCTGATCGAAGTGTATCTGGCCACAGGAGCGAATGTTTCTTCATATTCAATGCCTTCCTTTTGGGAAAATCCACGAGCG
>SNQJ01S0053390.1:44941-67920 GCA_010110895.2 Picea sitchensis
AAGTTCATTCACTTACAGATATACTTACTAGAAAGACAAGTGAATGCAAACACTTATCAGATAAATGTGCAGATCAAGCTGGTGAACTCAAGTCCCTTCAAGATGAGATTAAGGAGCTGCAAGAAACAAAAGAAGAGTTGAAGTTTATACTGGATATGTATGGACATGAGTTCTCGGATTCTAGGTTGATGCAACAATTCTACAGTATCAGAATCAAAAACTCGCTCAACAATTAGATGCTCAAAAAAATGAAATCCATGTCCTCGAAGGCAAATTTAATCTGCTCAAAAGCAAACAAACTACCTACGATAACATATTGATTACAGTAAACAATTCTTGGAATCAGTTGGTAGAGGATTTAGGATTGCTGGAAATACGTGCTAGTGGGAAGGCAACTGGAGTTCAAGTTTTAGATAATTATCAGCCTTCAAAAGAGAGTATTGCTTCATGTCATCCAGAAGAAACATTTTTTGTATCGGCTTTTGGAAACAGGTGCAACTGAAAATAGTGGAGCAAATGATTTTACTAATCATGTTGAGCAAGCTCTTGATTTGAGGCATGCTTCGACAGTGAATATGATGAAATGGTCAGCAGGAACGATATGGCTGAAATGGTGTTAACTTAGCAGAAGCATCTCCAAGAATTGAGCATATGTCAGGACACAATGCTGTGATATCGGAACTGGTTGCAGAACTTGAACCTCGGATCTGAAGCTGTTGGTAATAACAAGAAAAGTTTATCCATTCATTAATGAATATGATGAAATGGTCGCTAGAATGGTATATTTAAACAAGACTTAGCAGAAGCATCTCCAGGAATTGAGCATATGTCAGGAGGCAATGCTGTGATATCAGAACTGGTTGTAGAATTTGAACCTCGGATCTGAGGTTGTTGGTAATAACAAGAAAATTTTATCCATGCACTTTCACCCATACCTGCATCAAGGATGTCTCCAGACTGAAGCATTGCCATTTCTATATCCAAAATATTAATGCAGAGGAAGGATGAATTGGACAGGTATGCAAAGATCCATAACCATCCAAAGGATCCCAAGACTTTGACAGATTGGACGAGGAGCATCTCATGTCAATGTTTGCTTACATTGAACCATTCCACAAAAAACAAAATCTGTCAAATCAATCAGCTTCTAATCATGGAAGGTAGTCATGGATGTGCTTGTTAACCTCACAATGAAAACTTGAAGTGTTGTAAACAGAGGGAGGAGCTTCATATAGCAAAGCCCTGAGGTCTTTTTTCTCTTGCACCGACCATCCACTGAGCTCTTTTGGGTGAAAGCCATGCCTTGGCATTTAGCAGCCTGCAAAAGTCACAACCAAATTAAAAGGCTAAATGACTCCATGCCCAATGCTAAAGGCTATCAAACTACTAGGCCCTTACCCACGTATCATCCCATGGATCCAAATAACTTGTCCTTTCTGAATTTTGTAGTAGATATCAAGTATATTGGTACGGCCCCAAGTTACTTTGAGTTTTTATAATGAAAATTTTAGATTTTGGTTTTGACTTAGAAATAATTTGGATTGCAAAGTCTTCTTTTCGTATTTCATTTCATTTCACACCAAAGTACGCATCAATAAAGCAAGGGTGGAGTGCCCACCTTCAAGTTCTTTCATCACTGGACACGATGTTGAAAGTGAACAAACAAAAATAACCCAGTCATGGCAGTGCCAGAGCACACGCCTGCCACTAAGAAGTAAATAACGATGAAATGCCACAAGCATCAAACATGAGTACTTTCTCAAAATATCATGGCTTAACAAATACAAAGATGCCATTGAGGAAAGTCAAGATTATCAACAGATAACAGAGGTTGTACTCCTGGGTTGGCAACATCAATCAAATCTTTGTCCAAAGGACGTAAGACGTTCAAAAACAATTTAGAGTTTTGAATTGTTAATGGAAAAGATGATACTTAAACTTTCATGGAACTTTTCAATCCCTTCCCAAAAGCATTCCAGCACCGCTGAAAGTTCAGATCTTGTAGATGCCCATTCCACTATTTGAACATGCAAAACCCGACTTCCATGAATCAGAAACTGATTTTGAAAACTGCACCACCGCCGCAAAAGGCGTAATTTTGACTATTAGTCAGGAGGAGTTACTTTCACCGCTAAAGAATGCATTTTCAGAAGTGTTGAAAGTCAATAAGGCCGTAATAGTCAAATTTCTAGATCAAGAATTTTGGTTTAAAATGGTTTGAATCCCTTCAATAAGCCGGGTTATAACTATCAACCAAAAACCCAAAGGCCATTCTGAGATTATCAAAAAGGGCATTTTGAATAGATTTGAAGATTTCAAATGATAGATTCAAACAACATCATCAAATTCCAAATCTGCTCGTACATATATCAAGAGCCCGGAATACGAAATATACACTTCATCACACTAATTATCGTTTGAAGACCAAAAGATGAGGCTGAATCTCATCCTAGATTCATCCATTCTTGTGAATGTTAGTTTTGACTTTCTATTTAGAATATCAGATCCATTGTTTTAGATCTCGAAATCGACGGTATGAGGCTATAAAGACAAAGACATTTTGCTCTAAAGGTTCGATTTTGGATAGAGAATTGGCTATTGTACTCAAACCTTTTATGTTAATACAGATCACAATTTCCTTTCAATTTTGATTGTCACGCATCTTCTCCGTGATTATTGATCAGGAGTTGCCGTTTTAATCTATTATCCCATTGTTTAGTCTATAGCCTCAGATAATAAGTCTGATTTGTCTCTTTAGACCCCATTGTATTGGCTTAGTTGCCAATCTTTCTTCACCCAATTCAGCCATCTGCTGATTAAATCAATCTTGAGAGCACCGCTTCATTTGTTTATCATTTTCATAGTTTGAATGCCATAAGCTATATTGAGTTGGTCCCATTGATCCACATTCACAAAATACAAAACATTCATTTCTTAATTTACCAAAGCAACTAAACCACGAGAGGGTTTCTTGGATATAAATAATAAGGAATGGGATGTGTGTCAAATTAATTTGGTTAAGTGAGTCTTTAACTCAAGGATGACATTAACTTGACGTGAAGACAACGAATCAACTGACGGAGGAGAGGTGACGGTATTTCCATGGTGGAAACAAGTGGGTAGAGGTGGCAGGAGCGGATGCCAAGGAAAAGTGAGTTGGTGTTGCAAATACAGGAATCACGCTTGAAAAGCTATGGTTCCCGAGACAGCGTCATGCGCCCGCGGTTCGCCATATCTTGTGTGGTTATGTTAACCATAATCCGTGAAATCCCAATGTGTGACACTGCCAATGTGGGCCCAAACCTCGGTTAGGTTTTGCAACCCCTCTACCCCTTATTAAACTTCAAACATGCGAGAGGGGGGCGGATGGAAGGAGGACTACTCCATCTAAAGAATGATTGATCTTGGTCATTGACCTCAAGCCTTTGAATTTCCAAAGGAGGGGGAAAGGCGGACAGCACTACTATGCCACATCATATGCACGACAACATCCACATTGCACTCGAACGTGACGTGTGGGACATGTCAGTACCACATCAAATTGGTACAATGGCATGGATTCCACGTGGCGCGACAAAACTTTGGATCTAAGAAAGCATAAAACTTGGAAGGCCATAACTTTGTTCTAAATCTCAGAATTGAGTGCTCATTATACCATTGGAAATCTCTTGATGATATGAATATGATGATGGTCTCGAGAAGAGACTTAGAGGAGATGGTTAAGGAAAAATTGAAATTTTAATACCCCATCCCTAAAAGGTACATAGGGTTGGGTGTCTTCCACAAAATTACAAAAACCTTTGGATTCAAATTTCATTTACCTTGTTTTAGATAGTGAATGGGTGTCTATGTTGCTCATTGTTCCCAAGAAAGGAGGCAAGTGGAAAATTTGTGTGGATTACAAAGAACTCAATAAAGCTACTAGAAACGATCATTTCCCTTTACCATTCATTGACCAAGTGCTAGATGCCTAGTTAGGGAAAAATTACTTCTCCTTTCTAAATGGGTTTAGCAGCTATGAAGAAATATAAATCAGCCCAAAGTACCAAGATAAAATAGCATTCCCCTTCCCTTAGGGAACCTTTTCTTACAAGGTACTCCCATTTGGACTATGTAATGCACCTATTACCTCTCAAGTATTTGTTTTGAGTATTTTCTTAGATTAGTGCATGATAATCTAGAAATATACATGGATGACTTCACTTCCTATGGAAACACATTCTAGGAATTATTAACAAATTTGGAAAATGTCCTAAAATGATTCCAAGAAATCAACATATCCTTGAGTAATGAAAGGTGCTTCAAGCTCATGAATGAGGTATAGTTCTATGGAATCTGATATCTCTTAGTGGCATTGATGTAAACCCAACCAAAGCAACCATTGTTCAACACCTACCAACACCTCAAAAACAAAAAGATGTTAGAAGCTTCCTCGGGCATGCAAGATTCTACAGAAGGTTTATCAAGGAGTTTAATAAGTTGACAACTCCTTTGTTTACTCTTCTATCCAAGAATGAAAAATTTTGTTGGTCATCTGAGAGTTAAAATCATTTGACAATATAAAAGAAAAAATGACGACGGATTTTATCTATAGGGCCCTAAATGGGATATACCATTTCACGGTCATATTGACATCTCTGATAGAGAATTAGGTGTAGTACTTGGACATCAAGAATGTAAGGAGCCATTTTCCATTTACTACGTTGGAAAAAATATATCAGGAGCAGAACATGATTGCATAGTTATAGAGGAAGAATTTCTACTATAGTTTATTCAATCAATAAATTTAGACATTACATCATTGGTTACCTAGTATTTGTACATATTTATTATTCAAGAATTACATATTTAATGAAAAAAAACTATTTTGAACGTAAGGATCATTAGTTGGTCGTTGTTATTGAAAGAATTTGACTTTACCATAATTGAAAAATATGGAAAAGTAAATGTTGTTGTAGTTTATTTGTCTAGGCTAAAAAATAATGTAGATTAAGAAGTTGTTGATAATTCTTTTCCATATGAGCACATATTTGCAATCTCAGTGAAAACCCCATGGTTTATTGACATGTAAAATTATCTAGCTATAAGAAAGTTTTTTCAACACTTTGCCTACAAAGAATGCTACAAGATTGTCAAAAAAAGTGTCATGTGCACATGTATCAGAGGTTATTTATTCAAACTTGGACTAGACCAAATATTACTCCATCATTGAATTCGGGAAGATGAGGTACATAACATACTACATGTTTTCCATGATGAACCTTGTGGGATCCACTTTGCTGCAAAGAGGACAACCTAAAAAGTTCTTCAAGCAGGGTACTATTGGCCAACACTTCACAAGGAGACGTAAGGATATGTATCAAACTGTGATGAGTGCCAAAGAATGGGGAAGCTTACAAAAAGGGATCAGATACTACTATAAATACAAGTATCAATTGAACCATTTGAAAATATGGGCTTAGACTTTGTGGGACACATTGACCAGCCATCCAACCAAAAGGAGAGGATACTTTTTATACAAACTACTTGACAAAATTCACATAAGTAAGTCAATGAAAAATGCTAAAGAGGACCAAAAATCAATTTTTTTGTATGAAAGTATATTTACAATATTTGCAGTTCCTAGAGATATTGTAACAAATCAAGGACCTCAGTTTACTTCCAATCTCATTGAGAATATTATGGACTTATTCAATATTTGTCACAAGAAATCAACTACTTATCATCCTTGAGTAAATAGGCAAGTACAACCAACAAACATAGAATTAGAAAATATCATGACGAAGACAATAAAGCACATAGACAAAATCAGGCAAACAAATTGACAAAAGTCAATGTATGGGCATATAACACTACATGGAAGACAACTACATGGTTTACAACTTGTGAGTTAGTTTATGGGAAAAAAATTATACTCCCAATTAAATTTGAACTTTAAACATTAAGGGAAGATCTAGATCTAGGATTGGATATATCTAAAGCACGACAAGAGAGGATAAATCATCTCAATGCAGTGGATGAGTATAGACAAAAAGATTTGTTTCACACCAAAATTATCTAGAAACAAAGAGGAGGAGGCAAGACAAATATATTAAGACAAATGACCCATTCAAAGTAGTATATTGGGCCCTACTCTATGCTTCAAGATTCAAGGATTTCAAGGGAAAGTTGAAGACAAGATGCTAGGGCATTATCAAATTAATAATTGTTATGGAATGGATCAATAAAGATAAGAACAATAGATGAATAAAAATTACATTTTTTGGTCAATGGGCATAGTCTTAAGCTCTACAAAAATTCACAGACATAGGAGTTTACTTTCCGTCTTTAGGGTCATCATTTGAATCTCATTAAAATCATTGATGCTTTCAAATTAGACCAATTGTATCACAAAAAAATTAGGAAAACAAACAAACCAAATAATAATAAAAACTCCTATTATGAAAACCTCTTCAAGACATCTAGGGCATGTCTTCACTTGAAAACCTATCTGAGGCTAGTCATGATATATAGAAATAAAAGATAATATTTCCTCATGGTGAAAACCTACCTAAGGCACCATGAGGCAAAACACAAGTGAAAACCAACAATGGAATTGGTCTCTAAGAAAAAGAAATAAAAAATAATAATTAGAAAAAGAAAAAAAAGGTTTTGTGTATTGTATTGCTAATTCTTCTCCAAAGATTTTGTATACAAGTTATAGACAATCAATGTCCAAACATGAAAATACTCATCTTTATATGAATGGAAAGATCCTCCTTAATAGTCTACATTCATACCTCTCAAGGTTGATCATCAAAAACAATACATTGTACAACATAATATTAAAATCAAATTCAGTGGATAAGATATACAATACTACCTTCATTGGATATGTTGAAAATCTACTTCATTCAAACATTTCAAATATTTAAATATCAAGACAAATCATTATCTTTCCAAGACAAGCAACTTAGGGAGCATAGTTACAAACATTCAAGGAACCATCATTACCTTATGCAACCATACAAGAGGAAAATACAGAGGTGGATTTCATTATCAAAGTATTCAACACACAACATATTCACTAAAAGTCTATAAGAGTCCAAACTTCACTATTGATACATACCATTACATTCATCATATATTTCCTTTGATTTTTGTCCATCAATATCCTACCATTTATTTCACTATATCATAACCTATTTCACTATTACAATGTTTATCTAACCTCACCCACACTCCATTCATCAATAACTACAATCATACATATTTCCCCCCAATCATCAAAGCACGTCGCAACCCATACAAAGACTTATACAAAGGTATACATAATTGTTGACCTACAACTAATCTATACAAAGACTTCTACAGTGGTCCACAAAAGTGTTGATCTATAGCCATTCTATGTTATGAACTTCTACAAAGGTCTACAAAAGTGTCAACCTATAGCCAAAGGCCTCTACAAAAGTCTCCACCTATAGCCAGAATGCTCATTGCATGATTCTAAAGATATCTACACCTATAAGAAGCCTATGTAATGTAACAAGGCTTCTCTACATAGGTATCATGCAACTACAAAATGGGATCGCCAAAGTCCAACATCACTCTTGCATCAAGCAAGCAAGCATGCAAAGACTAATTACAACCGAGACCATGACAAATTAAAGATATTTTATGTTTTTCTTGACTTAAGTTTATTATAATGATTATGATTGCATGCCCTATATTTATGGTTGATATGTCCTTAATCCTATGTTATGACCCCCAATTCCACCTTGTCACATATCAATGAGGGCATTGGTATCTTTATTTGGGTGGATTTAATTTCACAACAAGAAGTAAAACTCAAAGAACAAGTATCATGACATGAATTTGAGTTCAAATATATAACATAAGGCCACATTCAAAGTGAATTCAAAAGCATAACAGAAGGAACCATATTAAGGTTTAATGCAAAGCGTGGTTTGAATGTCACATCAAATACAACCAAAGAAGATGAGTCTTGTCATCATCATGTTATGACATGGCCACTACTTGTCATCATTTCAACTAAATTTTTGAATTTCTACAAGTTTCCCTTGAAGCCATAAGCCATAGTTTACTCAACTCATTCTTGAAGGTGGAAAGATAGGATGTGAGGTCTTGAACTAGAGGAAGATAACTCATGTATTTTGATAGGAGGTTTGACTTTTGCATTATTTTTTCTCATTAAACTCCTTTTCAAAATTGCAAAGGGTTTTCCACAATTGTTGGATAAGGATTGGCCAAAGAGAAACAAAAAAAATTGCAGGGGATAAAGGAAAAGAGGCAGAGAGGAAATCTCTAATACTAGGCTAGAGGGTAAAGAGGTCAGAAGCAAGTGAAATTAAGTGATTGTTGGATTAACAAAGTAGTGCTACTATGAAGTAGTTATGAAGTATATATTTTCTTACTTATATTCTCAGTAGAAGGTAACAAAAATTACAGGACAATTTCAAGCAAGAAAAAGGTTGACACAAAAAATTGCAAGACAATTTCAAGCAAGAAAAAGGTTGACACAAAAAATTGTAGGACAATTTCAAGCAAGAAAAAGGTTGTCACAGTCTGAGTATAGGGACATTGTCATCATAAATAAAAATGGAGGAAATATTTTTTTGATAGAGAGAGTCACTGACACTTCTAGGATTTATAACAATCATGAGGTGGTTGAGGTATTTAAAAAGGTTAACTGGCTTGAGTATTTTCATAAACTAGAAGGCTTTGATGATGACATCACCATGGAGTTTACCCAATATTTTCAGAAGCATAATTCAATAGGGAAAAACCAGGAGTATCTAACTACAATAAGGAGCTTGGAGATATAGGTGGATGAACGACCTTAGTAAGAGTGATAGGGCTTCCCATTGGGTTTCCTTAGGATAAATGGGAGTGAATTCCAACCCTTGATTCCAAAAAAACTTCATCCTAGCTTGTGAATCCATGGAAGAATCTAAACAAGGGGTCAAGAGAGATAGTTTGATAACACTTTGGGATGAGATGGACTTCTACCATATCAAATGAATCACTTGTGAAGGAATATACAATTTGATCTATTCCTACCATTTCAAGTTGTTGTATCAAAAACACGTCAAAATCCTGAAAACATTTTTTAGTATCCCATAATTTTTTCTTCAATCTCTCAAAGAAATGAGTGCAAAGGTCCAAAAAGGAAAAACTACTTGTATGTGATGCTTTGGCTAGGTATCCATGTCAACTTTAATGGGATAGATTCTTGACATTTAATAACAAAGAGTTCACAGCTTGGCAGGTTGAAGTTATTCAATATATAGAAGCAAACCACATGAGGGATTCTAGGAAGAAGAAGGAAATAATGGATAGAGCATGTACCAACCACGAGAAAAAAAAAACGAGGAATCACAAAATGATAGAGAAGGCAAGCAAAGAAATTACCATAGGTACAAAATATTTGGATAGAGACATTGTTTCTTTTCTCATAGAGATGGGATCACCCAAACCAAGCCCTCACCCCCTTGAAAAGGGAAGCTCATTAGGAGATAAGAACAAGGAAGTGAATAAAGGGATAGAACAATATCTCAAGTGGAAATAAAACCAACAACTCTTCCACCAAATATTGTTACAAACAATATCGAAGAGGTTCATCCTTCCATCCCTACAATGAATTTTGAAGAAACTCAAGAGGGTTCCCATATAAAAAAGGATGAAATTGGTACACAAGACCTCATGGCCCAATTAGAAGAAGCAAGGATACATGGCTTAAATAGAAAACAAATTCAAAATTGAGGAGGAACCTTAAATGGAAAACAAATTCAAAATTGAGGAAAACATAGAAAATAGGTACATAAATCTCCTCAATATAACATGTAAAAAGAATTTCAGACCTATAGGAGAAATTTTAGGTTCTCAAGATGCAACATAGATACAATAAAGTAGCTAGCAGATGAAAATTTAACCTTAAGAGCAGAGTTGGAGCGACGAAGGGAAGAGGTTGAAGACGTAGTTGAGAGGATTGTTGCATTAGAAAACTTTGCAACTATGGGAACTAATATTGTGGAAGACATGCCCTCATGGAGACCCCTAACAAGAACTTATACAATGTACCTTAGAGAACAATGGCATAGGTTTTAGTTGAGAAGATTTCCAACTACCTCCCTTTCCAGATGAACAATAAGAGGGACTTTACTAAGGTATATCATTAATGCAAAGAAAGGGAAGGGAATTGGATGTGAGAGTTCTACTTTTACAACTATGTCATTCCTCATACATATAGTGTTGTTGATTGTAGCTTCATGAGACATCCTCTATATCCTTCTCCTCTGGACTGAGTTGAGACATCTGTGAGAGAGAGCCCAAGTGTTGGGTGTGCGCCAGACTCTGGACTGAGTTGTGATGAAGTGTGGTCTCTTGTCTACTCCTCTGGACTGAGTTGAGATGACTTGAAATGGTCTCCTTCCTTGTACTCCTCTAGATTGAGTTGAGTTGGCTTGAGATGGTCTAGTGTCTTGTACTCCTATGGACTTAGTTGATTCATCTTGAGATGGTGCTCCAAATGGTACTCATGTGGACTTAGTTGAGTTAATCTTTTGAGTGTGACTTCCTTGTGGTTGAGCATAGTTGGACATGTCCCTAGTGGTTGAGCACTAGAGGATGAGAGAGATCATTGCTATATTGTCTGAGAGTAAGATTTGTTGTAACCCTAATTTATGTTGTAAAGGGTACAAGTCAGCCCCACCATGTGAAAGATAATTAATATTATGTAAAGATTAATTATATTTTTGAGTTATATAATTCTACCCTATTGTGCAAATAGACACACCTTTTGTTGTTTCAAGTCTTGTATAAATAAGAGTGGATCCCTATTGTGGATCACACTCACTCACTTGTCATCTCATAATTTCAACAAACACTTGTACAGCTGAAGTGCACATCTTTCTTGGGCGCAAGTTTCTAGGTTTTGTAAGCACCTTGTTGTGTGTTAAGGTCTATGGTGTGGGGGATATTCTCTTGAGAATATAGCAAAGGATTGTTGGTTTTTTACCTTGGTTGAGAAGGGTTTTCCCGAGATAAATTCTTGTGTTCTTGTGCATGGTTACTCTTCTTGTGAGCTTGGTTATTGCAGCACTTGTGTATGGTATTGTTGCATTGTTTATGGTTCAAGTACATGATAAATTTAAATAAACTACATGTGCATGATCTAAGCATAAAAAATTCAACACAGTATCAAAGAAAAGTTCCTGAAGAGACCATTACACAAGCCATTGAAGAAGCTATTCATCACCTCCTTGTTGCAACTGCAAAAATGACTCCCCTTATTTTGCTAGTTTTTGCACTTTACACTAGAACATTGGGGATAATTTTTTCATAGGAGCGTACGACCTCCTTCATTGTACCTCTAGAGACTCTTATATTTAAAATCGAATAAATTTTGATTTTTGGCCCTAGGGTTTCTGCAGAATTTTGGTTTTAGGGTTTTTGCAGCTCATTGAAGGATTTTTGCAGCTCACTAGTGTTCTTCTGAATTTCCAAGGCTTATTGTTGGCAGTCATAATTCCAACGAAACCTAAGGTTGCTATCCTATCCTAGTTGTTAGGTTTCCTAGCCTAACTATTAGGGTTTGTGGAAGAATCTACAAACCATGAGGAACAAAAATTTGGTGGAAGATAGGCTTGATGGATCAAGAAACTTCAGTTCTTGTAAATCAAGACTACATATTACCCTGGAAGAGGATGACCTATTGAGTTTGATATAAAAGACTACCAAAAACAACTATCGATGAAGAGAAGGATGATTGGAAGGAAGATGTCAAAGCAAGGAAGATAATCATCTATTCAGTAAGAGATCATCTACTACCTCGTATTTCTACCTTAAATATAGATTATGAGATGTATGATGCATTGAAGAATATGTTTGAGAGCAACAACACTATCAGATCCCTTACATTGAAGAATCAACTTCAACATATCAAGATGACAAAAGATGGCATTGTTGTTACCTTCTTCATGGATATTTTAGAGATCGTAGATCAGCTAGGTGCCATTGGAGAAACCATATCAGACAGAGAAATTGTTATGAATACTCTCAATGATCTTCCAAGACATTGGGAACCATTTCTTCAAAGTATCAGTGGTAGAGTTGATCTACCTAGATTTGATCATCTATGGACAGACTGCACCCAGGAAGAAACCAGACTTATAGCCAGAGGAGTGCAAGACTCCCATCGTGATGACAATCATGCTCTTGCTTTTCATAAAAAGAAAGGAAGAAGAAATATAAGAAGTTTCAACAAAGAATTAAAATACAAGAAAACTTCATCATTTTTAGGTCATGAACACAGAAAAGAAAATTCAAAGATTCAGTGTTTCAGATGTGACAAGTATGGACACATTGCGAGAAATTGTCCTACCATGAAGAAAGGAAGACGACTTGCATCCACTATTGATGTTGATCCATAACCACATTAGAGAGATGAAGACATAAAATATGAAGCATTATTCTTCATATCAACACTCTCAGGTATAGTTCCTATTGATAGTGATATTTGGTTAATTGGCAGTGGTGCTTCCAGACACATGATTGGATATAGAGATCATCTGACAGACCTTGTTGAGAAAGAGTATGGTCTACATGTTGTACTTGGAGACAATGCCAGATATACTGTGAAAGGAGTTGGAACTTCTACATTCCAACTAGATTCTGACATACCACTTTAGTTGAGTGAGGTACTGTATGTACCTGGGATGAAAAGGAACCTTGTCTCTGTTTCTGCCTTAGAAGATAAATGTTACAAGGTTATCTTCTCTGAAGGAAAATTTCTTGCATGGCACAAGAACTCACATATGAATTCTACCCGAGTGATTGATGTTCGAGAAAACAACTTTAACATATTGATTGTACGACCAGTCCAGACCCTGTTACATGATACTATCATCTTGAGCAAGATATGGCATAGAATACTTGCTCATATACATTATATATTTCTTCCTATTCTGGGGAATATGGTAACACACCTTCTAGAGATACATGTTCAACATGATGGTGTTTGCAGAGGTTTTTCTCTTGGAAAGAATGTCAAGGGGTCCTTCTTGAGCAGTGACAACAGATCCAAAGGGATATTGGACTTGATAAATTCATATGTTTGTGGACCCATGAATGTTTCTTCCTTGAACGGATATTTGTACTATGTTCTCTTCATCGATGATCACTCTCGGAAGATGTAGATATATTTCTTGAAGACCAAGAATGGAGTCCTTGTGATATTTCAAGATTTTAAAGCTTATGTTGAGAACTTGACCGGGAGGAGGATCAAGGTATTGAGATCAGATAATGGAGGAGAGTACACCTCCAGGGATTTTAGTGATTTCTATATTGAGGTAGGGATCAAGAGGGAGTGCATTGTTCCTTATAATCCTCAACAGAATGGGGTTGCGGAGAATAAGAACATAACCATTATTGAGGAAACCAAAGAGATGATACATGATCAGAATATTCCTATGATTCTGTGGGCAGAAGCATCCATGACAGTTGTGTGTGTTCAAAACAAGATTCCTCATCAGATTTTGAAGAACATGACTCCCGAAGAAGTCTTCACGTGAGTGAAGCCTGAGGTTGGACACTTCAGGATATTTGGGTGTCTAGTATACATTCATGTACCCAAGGAGAAGAGGACCAATCTAGAACCTTCAGGAAGAAAGGGTACATTTGTGGGGTACAGTGAGTCTTTGAAGGAATACCAGATCTACATCCTTGGTCAGAGGCAGATTGAGGTGAGCAGAGATGTCACCTTTGAGGAAAAGATATCCTTTCGAAGATCCAAATAATCTCATATGGAGATTGACAACGAGATAATACCTTCTCCCCCTTCAGCAATTCAGAGGGAGACATTCATTGATCCAGTTGATCCTGTAGCTCCAATTGATGTTCCCAAAGACATTGAAGTGGGCCATAAAATGTCGGCTTGGGCTCGACAGACTCTGCAGGAGGCAGAGGGACATGTTTCTCCTCGAGGTACATTCCGAGAGAGAAAGAGACCACATATATTTTAGAGCTATGTTTCAGCTATGAGTCACATCATTGATATTGATCCTTCTTGTTATGGAGAAGCAGCAGGTCAACAGGTTTGGAAAGATGCCATGACAGAAGAGTATCAGTCCATCATGAAGAATGTTGTGTGGGATATTGTTCCGATACCGAAAGGGAAGTCTGTGGTGACTTCTAAATGGATCTATAAGATCAAACATGCAGTTGATGGACGTGTCGAAAAATACAAAGCGAGATTTATGGCCAGAGGATTCTCTCAGGTGGAGGGAATAGATTATGAGGAGAAATTTTCTATTGTTTCTCGATACACTTCCATCTGTACGATTATTTCCCTAGTTGCATCCATGGGTTGGAGACTACATCAGATGAATTTAAATACAACCTTTCTCAATGGTGATATTTAGGATGAAGTTTACATTGAACATTGATGGATTTGTGATACATGATAAGGAGTCTCATGCGTGCAGGTTGAAAAAATATATGTATGCACTAAAGCACGCACCTCTTGCTTGGTACAAGAATATTGATGGATTCTTGATGAGTTTGGGCTTCGACAAGAGTGTTGTTGATCCCAACCTATACTACCATATTTTTGGTGACGAGTGCCTGATCTTGGTCCTGTATGTTGATGACTTATTACTCACCAATTCAGAAAGTCTTATTGTTGAATGCAAGCGTGCAATGATTTCTAAATTCGAGATGAAGGACCTTGGTATGATGCACTACTTATTGGGACCAGAATTATGGTAGAGGAATGATAATTTTTTCCTGATTCAAGGAAAATATACGGTGGAGATATTGAAGAAATTCGGTATGACAGACTGCAAGTCCATGCCTACATCGATGGTGATGGATCTAAAGAAAATGAATGAGGCTTCTATTGATTCAGGAAAGATTGATCCACATCTTTACTGACAGCTAATTGGATCATTGATGTATCTGGTTAACACCAGACCTGATATATGCTATGCAGTGAATGTAATCAGTCAGTTTATGAGTTAGTCAAGACAGACTCACTGGATACCAGTGAATCATGTGTTGAGATATTTATGAGGCAAAGTTGGATATGGCCTGAGATATGCCTCCGATATAGACATCAGATTGTAGGGATATGCCAATGAAGATTGGGAAGGGAGCACAGTGGACTGAAAGAGAACATATGGTTGTTGTTTTACTTTGGGATCTGTCATGGTTTCCTAGTGCAGCAGGAAACAAAGTTATGTGGCTTTGAGTACCGTAGAAGCAGAGCACATAGCGTTATGTGTGGCAGTCTGTGAAGCAGTGTGGATTTGCAATATCCTTGTAGATTTATTTGGTCATGAGATGGATTCCACTGTTATTCATTATGATAACCAAAGTTGTGTGAAGCTCTCAGAGAATCATGTGTTTCACGATAAATTGAAACACATTGAGATCAAATACCATTACATCAAAGATATGGTGCAGAGGAAAAAAATACACATGCAGTACCTTTGTAAACATGAGCAGGTTGCAGATGTCTTCACCAAACCACTTGTCAGGATCAAGTTCGAGTACTTCCTTGAGAGTCTTATCTTGGTGGAGAATGTCTCCCTAGATGAGAGGGAGTGTTGTTGATTTCATCTTCATGAGACATCCTCGAGATCGTTCTCCTCTGGACTGAGGTGAGACATCTGTGAGAGAGATCCCAAGTGTTGGGTGTGCCCATGTGATGGGTGTGTGTTAGACTTTGGACTGAGTTGTGATGACGTGTGGTCCCTTGTATAATCCTTTGGACTTAGTTGAGATGACTTGAGATGGTCTCTTGCCTTGTACTCCTCTGGACTGAGTTGAGTCGTCTTGATATGGTCTCCTACCTTGTACTCCTATGGACTTAGTTGAGTTGGCTTGATATGGTGCTCCAGATGGTACTCCTATGGACTCAGTTGAGTTAATTTGTTGAGTGTGATGTCCCTATGGCTAAGCACAGGTGGACATGTCCCTAGTGGCTGAGAACTAGAGGATGAGAGAGATCCTTGCTATATTGTCTGAGAGTAAGATTTGTTGTAACCCTAATTTATGTTGTAAACGGTACAAGTCGGCCCCGCCATGTGAAAGATAATTAATATTGTGTAAATATTAATTATATATTTGAGTTATAGAAGTCAACCCTATTGTGTCAATAGGCACACCTTTTGTTGTGTCAAGTATTGTATAAATAAGAGTGGATCCCCATTGTGGATCACATTCACTCACTTGTCATCTCATAATTTTAGTAAACACTTGTACGGTTGAAGTGCGCATCTTTCTTGGGCACAAGTTTCTAGGTTTTGTAAGCACCCTGTTGTGTGCTAAGGTCTATGGTGTGGGGGATCTTCTCTTGAGAATATAGCAAAGGATTGTTGGTTTTTTCCCTTGGTTCATAAGGGCTTTCCCAGAATAAATTATTGTGTTCTTGTGCATGGTTACTCTTCTTGTGATCTTGGTTATTGCAACACTTGTGTATGGTATTGTTGCATTGTTTATGGTTCAAGTACATGCTAAATTGAAATAAACTACATGTGCATGAGCTAAGCATAAAAAATTAAGCATATAGGTGGTCTCTCAATCCCTATGTGGGACATGTCCARCTTAGAGCTTTCTACTCATGGGTTCATCATGAAGAAAACAGAGCTACAGAGGCCCAAAAATACAAGGATGAAGAACTCTATGGATCAAGGCTAAGACAACTAATCCTAAAKAAATATTGAGGATCCATGCACTAACTTCATATGTAGAKTTATTCCTAGTCTTAGAAGAAAAGAAAAAAGGGGCTTTAGTTCAATATCGAATTATAATGAATAGGTCAAAGGAGAAGATCCTACAGTTATTCCAAAGMATGKGGGAAGATCTTACATCTACTTTCAAAAAGGTAGAACCACATTCACCACATAGTTTGAGAGTTGCATTTTTCATATCATAATTGTATATAAATACCTTGAGAAATATGCAGCTTAGATGGATTGGGCTAAGATTCAACTATCCTCTTCTCCTTCACTACATTCCCTATGTGGGACATGTCCAACTTAGAGCTTTCTACTCATGGGTTCATCATGAAGAAAACAGAGCTACAGAGGCCCAAAAATACAAGGATGAAGAACTCTATGGATCAAGGCTAAGACAACTAATCCTAAAGAAATATTGAGGATCCATGCACTAACTTCATATGTAGATTTATTCCTAGTCTTAGAAGAAAAGAAAAAAGGGGCTTTAGTTCAATATCGAATTATAATGAATAGGTCAAAGGAGAAGATCCTACAGTTATTCCAAAGCATGTGGGAAGATCTTACATCTACTTTCAAAAAGGTAGAACCACATTCACCACATAGTTTGAGAGTTGCATTTTTCATATCATAATTGTATATAAATACCTTGAGAAATATGCAGCTTAGATGGATTGGGCTAAGATTCAACTATCCTCTTCTCCTTCACTACATTCCCTCAAGRTAGTCCACAAGAGAAACAKATGTGGAGGAACAAAAGAAGAGATTGAGTAAAATACCATAGGATGCATGATATCATAGCATGGATATCATCACTCAGATATTAGTGGGATGTGACTTCAAAAAATCATGCAGAGAGAAGCTTCTTGATGAGGAAGAATAAGCAGGTCAAACATCAATTTTTGGGGATTGTTTTTGTTTTATAGGGGCGTGAAAAACCTCTGACTGAGGGGTGATGATGGGACCTCAAATTGTTATTTTCTTTCCCATTTTGTGTCTTGATTTTGATACATTTTGCCTCATAAACTCAAGACTTTCCTAAAAACATTATTACTTTTGATGACCAACTTAGATGCTTTAACTCATGCTTATCTAGATGAATATAATCTGCTTAATCTTGGATGTATATAATATATACTTGTTATTAAGTGTTTTTATGTTAACTATGTGATTTGTATTCTTGAGCTAATATGGTTTACAAGCAAGAAATCAATACAATGTTGATGAAAGGATTCAACCCTTATGCCATTTGATCCTCTTCAAACATTTACCATAGACCAATTAGTGAAGTGGGTGAGAAATCCAAKGGATTTTGACATCCCCTCATAAATTTAAGAACTCTTGGCACTTGACGGTAATGATAAATGACCTAGACAATTTGACTTCCTTCATGATCTTGGGATCCAAATTYCCAAATGAGGGAAAACAATCCTCGTGAATCTGTGTGCAACAAAAATAGGCAATCAAGGGACAACTCCCACCAATCAAGGAATTGATTGAGTGGGTTTGTAGGATTCTTTTCAAGTATAAAATGAAKCCTATATCATAGAGTTAAGGTAGTCAATTTATCATTTCATTTCCTTGTTGTTGTTGAGAGCTACTTCTAATTGTGTTCAAGAGCCATAATTTTTTCATCTTATTTCCATGACATTTTATGAATAGGAGAATGAAGAGTTTACTTAAGTTTTATATATTTGAGTGTTTCTAAGGGTTCTAGGATTTTCCTTGAGTAGGGCCCACTCAAGGAAAGGGCAAAGGAACCTCCTTTCTTTGTATTTTATATCTTTGGAATTTCTATTATAGGTCATATAGGCTTCTGCATAAATGAAGGCAACAATAAATGCCCTAGAAAATTCAACCCCCTTCATGATCTTGGTATTCAAATTGGCAAATGAGGGAAAACAATCCTCTTGAATCGATGTGTAGAAAAATAGGCAATCAAGGGACAACTCCCATCAATAAGGGACTTGATTGAGTGGGCCTGTAGGACTATTTTCAAATATAAACCAAAGCATAGATGATAGAGTTAGTGTAGTTAGTTTATCATTTCATTTCCTTCTTGTTGTTGACAACTAGTTCAAATTGTATTAGAGAGGCATAATTTTGTCATATTATTTCCATGCAATTTTATGAATAAGAGAAAGAAGAGTTTACTGAAGTTTTATATATTTGAGTGTTTCTAAGGGTTCTAGGATTTTCCTTGAGTAGGGCCCACTCAAGGAAAGGACAAAGGAACCTCCTTTCTTTTCATTTTCTATTTTTGGAATTTCTATTATAGGTTATATAGGCTTATGTAGAAACAAAATGTTAAATATGTACTATTATTTCCAACAATGTTTATATTCCATGTATTTCTTTGAGTAGTACTTTCATTTCATGTATTTCTTTGAATGCTTTTAGATACTAGTGTTAAGTGTTTTGAAGTGGATATTATGAATCTAGTGCATAATAACTATTATTGTAAGGGATGATTAATTTAGCAGTGGCACAATAATCGTTGATTCAAGGAAAACTTTTCATTTGATTAATTTCTCATCCAATAGGTAGTGACCCTATACCTTCATTTGTCTTCTAGAATATTGTTAGAAGAGATAGGAGTGAATGATTGACTTAAGTGCATGATAAGTAAATTAGAATGAGTTATAAAAAACAATTATTTTCCTTGTCATAGTTTCATTAGAATTTGTAAATTAGATTATACTTCTGTAATTTCCATACACATTGCACCTCATAAGTTTGCACAATCCTTTGGTTGACAATTTAAGGTGAAGTTGAGGAGTTCAATGCATCTTTTTGCAATTAATTGGTCTAATTGTATTTAGGTTAAACCAGATTCTTGAGAGCTCAATGCTAGGTCAACATCTCAACAACAATAGGTTCATAAAGAGAAAACATGTCACAAAGTGAGATTTGAAATGGTGAGAGAGAAAACATTTTTTCCTTTTAACCACTAAAACTACACTTAGTTAGCTTCATATATATATATATATAGAGAGAGAGAGATAGAGAGAGAGAGAGAGAGAGAGTCTACGGAGGTATACATACCCTATCCCCTCTAGATTTAAACTTGTAAAACATAAATTTCTTAATTTTTAATAAAATCTTATAATTATTTGTTTAAAAATAAAAATAAAAACTATAGGTTTGAATTTTCTTCATTCTAAATACAAATATTTTAGTATACATTATTTCTACTAATATTTTATTATTATATCATAATTATTTAATTAAAATAATTTATTTATTTGATTTTACTGGTTTCTAAATTAAGCATCCTTTAAATTTTCTAAACCAAAATATCATGATTATTTAATTAAAATAATTTCTTTATTTGATTTTTTCTTGGATCTAAATCCATCGTCCTTAAAATTTCTAAACCTAGGGAAAAGACTTATAAAGTAAAATTAAATTAAAATAATTTCTTTATTTGATTTTTTCTTGGATCTAAATCCATCGTCCTTAAAATTTCTAAACCTAGGGAAAAGACTTATAAAGTAAAATTAAAGATGACCTTAACATAAAATATAATCCAAGTTACTAAAACAAACACTTACATTCTTATTATCATAAAAAGCCCTACTTAATTGATATTATTGTCATTTATTAATGGGAAAATGAAGGTTATATAATATCTCTATTAATGGATTAGTTTGAGGATTAGTTTGAAATATTTAAAATTAAGCATTCCCTAAATAAATAATGGTCGGAAACAATAATAATATGGCTTCGGCTTCTAAATGTTGAAGAGAAGCCAAAAACCTTCCTAATCTGGAAAACTCAAAGACCATGCCATAATATGCTTTTTGGAAGCAAAAAAAATGTTGAAAAATATTGTTATCCCAACTCAAAATCAAAACTATAGTTTATAACAAGAGTAGAACTAAGATAGACCTTTAGATTTTGGTAGTACAATAACCTATGAGCATAATTAAAAGTTTAATCAATGTAGGTTTGTGGATCCATGTAGAGTTAGAACTCATCTTGATGGTGCTAAAGAGTTACAAAAATCTGAGTTACTTGTGTTTAAGGACAAGTAGGGGGGAAGGAAGTTCGGTCCTAGATCAAGGGTGTAAAACAATGTCTCATATTTAAGGAGTACAATTCCCTTGAAAAGGTTCAATGTCTATGACTCTACTTAGGGACGTTGCATTGATCTAGTGGGTCAATGAGGAAAAGAATTTGTAACTTTCTCTAATAGAGGTGACATAAGAGTTGTTTGAGGAAAGGTTTGGGATGAGATATTTGTTAGAAGAGTATAAGAACCAATGGAGGAGTGTCTTCCATGCAGTGATGCAAAATGCAAGATCCATTGATGATTATGAGGTAGATTTCATGGCTTAGAAATACATGTGGATTGCATGGTGGCAGAGAATGGGCCTAGGCATAGAGATTCATTCATAGACTCATTGCCCTAGTTCAAACTCAAGTGTGCATGTGGAATCCACGCATATTGGAAAATATAGTGAGGTTATCTCGACAAGCTCAAATAATGGTTGACCTAAAAGGAGAGCCATCCATGACAAGCAATGTTCCCTTATAGGGGGATTTAAGGGGAAATGTTAATAGGTGGGAGGTTTGGGACCAACCAAGGATGGTAAGCATCCCATGGAGTTTCTAGTGTATCTTTATTAGTCTCTTTGGTTGGTCGAGGGTACTATACTCATTCCCAAGGGACCTTTGGCTAAGGTGAGGACCATAGAAATTGAGGTCATTTTACGCATTCTAGACAGAGCTAGTTATAGGGTCCTCAATAAGTAGATTGTTGGACTTGTGGAGGGACACACCTCCAAATAGATTGTTTTAAGATGTGAACCAAACCTGGTAAGCGAGAAGGGAAAGCTAAGGTCGATTAGTCTCTAGCCAACCACCATATCCATGCAATGGTTAATAATCACTAGGTTGAGCATTAGGGCAATGTTTTGGAGTCAACTGGTATGATTACTAATATTCATCATTTTATTTAATTTGACCCTAGTGTTATCGAAAGTTTTATTTCTCCCTTTGCTTTAATTAGATGTGGGTTAGCATCCCATAAGCATGAGAAATTAAGTTATGTTGATATGGCATACAAAGTTATGTAGTTTGTAGGTCCTCTTGTAGAGAATTGTTCTGTAGACTTTGGAGCTTATGTAACCCATATGAACCTTTATAATACAATGTTGGGAACCAATGATTTGATAATGGGCATGGATTGGTTGGAAATCCATTAGCCCTTATTTCATTGTTAAGTCAAGAAGGTTCATTGATTAAATGATAAAGGTGAATTTGCATTGATTCCCTGACTCAAGTGTAAGGTCTCTATTCATTTCATTTCAGCAATGAAGGTTAAGAAGTGTTTGTGAAAAGGATGTAGATTATATGCAGTTGAAGAAGTTCATAAGAGCACTAATCCTCCCTTATAGCTTCATCTGATATTATATGAATTCAAGGATTTTTTCCCTCCAAAGTTCCTTAGACTACCTCTTGTTAGAGAGATTACCTTTACTATTTCCCTTAAACCAAGAGCATAACCTATATCTGGGACTCATTGAATGATGACTCTAGAAATTTATGAACTCAACACACTAATGAAAGGAGTTATTAGATCTACAAATGATCAGACCTAGTGTGTCTCTATGAGGTGCACTAGTAATCTTTGTCAAGAAGGATGGTAACCTTTGAATTTGTATTGATTATAGAGATTTGAATAAAGCTACCACAAAGAACATGTATTTTGTTCCTTGAATTGAAGACTTATTTGAACAATTGCAAGGCGCTTCGTTATCTTTTAAGAACAATTTGTTATCTGGGTATCACCAACTCATGGGTATCACCAACTCATGATTAAGGAGAAAGATATTCATTAGCCTACCTTCATAACCAAATTCAATCATTATGAGTGTATTGTGGTACCTTTGGGCTAACCAATGCCCTTGCAACATTCATGAATTAAATGAATAGTGCTTTCCACACATATTTGCATTGTTTTTTGCAAGTTTTTTTATATGGCATTCTCATCTATTCTCATAACGAAAGGGAGCACGAAGAACACTTGAGATTTCTTCTTCAATGTCTCAAGGGATATATGATGTATGGGAAGATGTCGAAATGTACTTTCCTTTAGAAGAATATTCAACATTTGGGGCATGTAATTAGTGGTGAAGGTATAGTAGTGAATCATAGTAAGATTGAGGCTATACTTGATTGGTCGACAACAGGGGATGCTAAAAAGGTGCATTGTTTTATGGGATTGGCTTGCTATTA